>CAUJNA010000558.1:733454-790954 GCA_963377175.1 Effrenium voratum | reverse complement strand
AGGCGTTTCCGGCTATGCCACAAGCAAGCAGGACAGGCGTGGCGCCGCCAGTGACACAAGCACAAGCCAGGCGGTTCCCCTTCCCCCCATGCCTGCGCCTGCTGCTGCGGCTGATGCTGCTGCAGCAGCAGGAACGGGTACGCAGAGCAAAGCTGGCCGGCCCTGCCAGCCGAGCCAAAGGCCATGGCTGAGCAGCCGTGTGCAGCCGTCACCAGGCCCAGGATCAGAAGAAGAATCAGTGATGCTGATGACAGCGAGCAGGGGATGGAGGAGCAGGAGGCGCCAGTGTGCGCGTTCTGCCAGTCCGGCATGAACGCACACGAGGAGGCTCCTTGGCAAAATTGAGTTGTGAGATTTGCATGACAACCAAGGCGTTATAGGAAAAGCAATGCGCTGTGAGTGAGTGTCTCAGCGATGTTGCCCAGGAGACTGAAGCCCTGCTTTGTGGACACACTTTCCACTCAGAATGCGTGGCGGCCTAGGCATGCGCTTATCGATGCCACACGTATCAGAATGAGCAGCCGCTTGTGGAAGCAGCAGAAGGCTGGGAGTTCCTGGCTTGAGGCTTCATGGGGTCACAGGCAGGCATGGTGCCATTCATTATTTCTGCACAGTGCTGAGTGAAGGCTGTCACATGCAATTCACACTGATGCGAAGCTTTGAAAAGAGAGATGTGTCTGCTGGCTTCACTAATGCAGCATTTGTCTTCGACAAATAATGCTAAATTCAGAATTGGTGGAGCGTTAATTTTCACCTCAAGCCCCATATCATGTCATGTGTGCACCTTTTTTGAATTGCACCCCAACCGCCATCTCAATTTTGCACTGTCTTGCATTTTTGGAACTTTTTCGCACTTTTTCACCCCAGACCCCATCTCAATTTATCTCAATTTTGCTTTTTGCTTTTTTTGCACTTTGAATGCGTAATTAGAATTGGTGGGGTTTGAATCTTCACCCCAAACCCTATATCTCAATTTTGCATTTCTTGTTTTTTGCATTTTTGTAGATTTTTTCGCACTTTGAACACATAGTTAGAATTGTTGGGGTGTGAATGTTTACCCTACCCTATCTGAATTTTGCATTTCTTGTATTTTGCATTTTTTGCAAACAATGTGTAAACGTGTGCCTGACATGGAGTTCAACTGCAAACTTCTGGACACGAACTTGATGTGTTTTGCGTTGCCAGTACTAAACGTACTTGTGCGTTACACACAAGCTGTGCTTTTTGAGTGCTGTTCAACTTCGATATTTTTGCAGACCCAGCACTAAAATTCACTGTACTCTATACACCAGCTGTGCTTTTCGAGTGCTGTTAAACTTGAAATTTCTGCACATGAACAGTATATTTTTGCATTCCCAGCAGTAACAGTCCCTGTACTTTATACACAAGCTGTGCTTTTCGAGTGCTCTTCAACTTCGAATTTCTGCACATGAACATGATATGTTGCAGTCCCAGCTATACACCAGTTCCTTGCATCAGTCCAGCACATTGTGTCGCAGCAAGTCGAGGATGCCATGGCTGCAGCCAAATATTGGCTGCAGCCATGGCATCAATAGCCCTTCCCTATGTTGCTGTGGATTTGGTTATTGCGCAATTTGCACTCAAGGCGGCATCTCGGACCAGAAGACAAGACTCGGGCCATGGCAGGTTTACACTTTCAAGTTTCCTCTTTTTGAGTCACCACATTTGTGGGGCCCTGGCAGAGTGACGACAATGTGGACTTTGTCTCTTGAAAAAAGAGCGTTGCCGAAGACTTGGCGGAGTCTTCAATCTCGTGCTGAGCTCTGAGACCCTGTGAGAGTCTGTACACCGGCGATGGCCTGTTCGCCCAACGCGAGATGGCCAGGAAATCTTCGACAGCGCCACAGAAAAAAGGGCAGCGCTCTCCTGATTATCTTAGTAGCTAACGAGCGATGAAGCATCCCCACTGACATTACATTACATTACATTGCACACACATACATACATACATTCCATATACATCCATATGTGCATACATAACATGCATGTCGTTTGTTGTTTGCACGTTGGTGCCAGTTTTTGGCAAATAGTTGATCAACTTGATTCATGTCTCACGGCGAACCATGCATGTCGTTTGCATGTTGTTTGCATGTTGGTGCCAAATTTTGGCAAGCTTTGGCAACATCTGGCAAACTCTGGCAGAATCTGGCAAACAGTTGCAAAAATTGGCAAACCTGCATTTGACCCTAGACCCTCTAATAGAAGACCCCCACTTTGGATTGATGAGTGTAGGGTCTGTCTGATCAGGTCTACCTGGCTTTCAGGGAGTGAGAAGGAAATGCTTGGCAAGTTGGGAAGAAGCGTAAAGGGCAGGCCGGGCAGGGAGTCGGAATATCAGAATATCTGATGTTTTTGCCGCCACGAGTTCTAAATTGGTGATGGTTTTTGTGGTATGTCGAGTGGGAGTCCATTGCTGGACTTGAGTTTCGACCTCAGATTAATCCGGAGGACTGTACTAATCAGGGGGGGGCTTGCCGTTTAGTGAGGAAAGCATCTGTTTTGGGGGAGTCCTTTGATTGGGGTGCTCTACATGCTCCAGGTTAATCTGAGGGCCAAGATTTTGGATCGAACTCCGCTTCGATTCGGGTGTCCAATTCGAGACGCAAAGTTGGTGTTCAATTAGCGGGGCTTGAAGTCGAAGGGCGTCAGCCCCTTTGACAAGCAAGGTCCCAGCGACTCAAAGCGGTCTGTTTTGAGGTCCAAAACCTTCCAATGAAGGTCCAGATTTGAATGCAACAGAAGACCAGTGAGTAGCCACCTGGACCCCCAATGGACTGCCTTTGGCCCATACAACAGTAATAAAACAAAAATGGTAAGGCAGAAAAAACAGGGGAATTGGTCCTTTGGGTCCAGGCAATGGGCAGGTTGATCTGTTCTGGCTGCAAAACCTCGACGGTCGAAACCTTTGAGGCCCTTCCAGTTGCTTCCCGCGGAGTTTTTGTTTTGGCCGAGGCACCACCACGACGCTCGCGACAACAACCATGCCACCAACCACAACAACGACCCCAAGCACCACAACCACCACAACCACCACAACCACCACAACCACCACAACCACCACAACCACCACAACCACCACAACCACCACAACCACAACTACGACAACCACTAGAGCTTCAAAGGTGGGGACTCTGGGGGGGGGGGTTCCCGTGGATTTGATGATGGACCATGCGAAGCGTTGAACTCCAACAACGGCTGGCTCGCGCTATTCGACTGGCTTGCTCGGCTTGGCTGTAAGATAACCGTCACGTAAATCCATCACCTAGTGGACCCCATATGCCTGTATAGTAAACAAAAAACCTCGTTGGGAAATCTCTAAAAGGGCAATTGCTGGGTAGGTTTTTATGGCTATATTTGGTAACATATCTTTGGACTTTAACTTTTTTCGGAAGCAGGTCGGATTTTCCATTGCACCCATAAAAAATCATTTTTTGCAGAGGGGTCTCGCCAGCGACCATGTAGGGATAGCCGGCACTCACTGGGCCGAATGTTCGTTCCCAGCTTGCCCCTCACAGCCCCAGCAAAAGTTCAACACCTGGACCCCAAACCCTTAAACCTATATAGTATATTTATATAGGCTATATAGCCTTCCTTTTCGCACTTCCCCAAAACCGACCCTTGACCTCTGAGTTTCCCCCGTGGTTTTTAGTCATAGTCCCAAAAGGTTAACCTTTCTACTTTTGGGTCCTTTGGGCAACTGAGTTGCGAGGTCCGTTGTGTCGAACATAGATAGCAGTGGTTTCACTTTGATTCTGATCATTTACCAGCGCCATCGTGATTGTGTCTGTGTGTTGTTTTACAGGGCACCTACTTCCATTCAGGCAAATGAGAATCAAAAAGAGCGCGCAGTAGCCGGCTTGTTCTTCACTGATTCTTCACCATAAGACATACGTGCTGCAATGACCTGTTTGATGGCCTTGTCACTTTCCAACCCTGAAGTGAGTTTGCACCTTTGGACCCCTCTGGTATTCATTGGAGAGGCACCAACACTCACCAACAAACAACCTTTCGACCTGTAGACTCTGATTAGTCAAGGTCCCAACATGTGAACCTTCTTCGCCTGCAGATCAATAGACAATTCCAGCAAACTGATCAGTTGCAGATCGGTTTTTGGGGGTTACCACCTTTTGAGTTTTGTGTTGAACAATGCAGGGAAGTATTTGCAGCGTTGAGATCAAACCGGTGGAGGGTTCATATACCAAAGGGCCTTCGTCGGAACTTGCAGGTTGATGGAACCCATAAGCCCGGCCCTGTGTTGAACGGAAACGCCGATTGTAATTGACATCTTGCAGGCCCAACGCATCAGAGAGAGGACCCTGCATAGAAGTGTTGGACCTCAAAAAGGGCCTTTTTGAGGACCCAAGAGTAGCTTAGGAGGCTATTTGTCCAGTTTTGCGGGGGAATTGCCGACCGAAGCTGGAGAGTAACCTCTTGACGATCACGAAGTGCCGTTCCCCTTTTCAGGCGAGAAAATTGCAGGGTTCCCCATGAACAATACCCGCAAGGGTTGCCGTTCTCTGCCAGAGTCACTGGTTCTCTGGGTTTATTGACGCGAGTTGCTTGCCCTGTCAGATGCTTGAGACCGCCGACCTTCGACTAAAGCTCTTGGACGATGGAGGCAGTGGCGTCGACCGGAAAAAGGAAACACCGAAGCCAAGTGAGTCATTGGCGTCGCGGGGCATTGCGCCTTTTTCAGAGCTCCTACATTGTCCACCCCCCTCTCACATACCTTAGATCTAACCCTAGAAACGTGTTTCAGGAAATCAGGACCCAGTGCTCAATGACTCCAACGAAGACTAAGATCTGAAGTTTTCCTTTTGGTGGTTTTCCTTTTGGTGGTCATCAAGCAAATGTTCTTGGTGGATTAGAACAGGCCTGTTGCTGTTGATGTTCCCTGAATTGGGATGATGAAATATGGGGAATGGGATGGAATGGGTGTGGTTTCTGCAGGGTACCTGGACCCTCAAAATTCCCTTCAACAATTGGTTCTGGCCCCAAGAAGTTGGGGTGGATTCCCTTTCATCTGGGTTGTTTGAGGGTTCAGGTTTTATAGTTTGTTTGTTTTTTTTGGGGGGGGGCCCTCAAAAGACACCCCCTTTTTTGTGGTTGTAAAGGAAAGCCACAAGGAAACCCACCTTTTTGGGTGACCCCCCAAAAAAAGGGTGAGCCACAGAAGGTTTTTTGGTTTGGTAGCATCTGTCGTTCACGTCAAGCGAGGCCTGGGTCAGCCCTTCTACCACTCAGCGGAAAGGGGTTGGACGAAGCTGACCTATGCGCAGAAGGACTTGGAATCCACCGTGAAGGCGGCAGAACCGGCGAGCTCTGGTTCAGCGCGGTCGGTTTGCCCCGAGCCTTCGGATTCGGATGTGTTTTATGCATGGTGCTTGGATGTGTTCGGGCAAGTTAACTAAGTGGTTGGCCATTTGGAGTACAACCCTTAAAGCACAAGGTCAGCCCCACTTAGGGGAATTTATAGGTGGGTTGTAACCTAGGTTACCAACAACTTGGCGAATCGAACACCCAAGTAGTGTCCCGAAACATGAGCTCCAATGGGGCTTTGTTAGAACGCCCACAAGACTCTCAGACATGCGAAAGTGAGCCGCTCCGAATTTCCAACGCCCAGAGTTGGACTCTTTGGTCGCTCATTTGTCCCCAACTGTCCAGAGTTGCATTTTGCCAAGGGATGTTAGGACTTTAACTTTTTGCCAACGAATGGGTTTTCCGTCAAACCAGTACGCTTGTTCCAACATCAAAGCAACTGTCATAGTTTATTTCACCCAGCATTGCCACGTGTGTTGGCTTCTGAGCGCCTGTATTGCTTTGTTAGTTCAACACAGCGTAACAGTTAAACTTTTAGCGGAGCCGAAAGCAACCGAGTGTCATTTGAGAGAGCCGTGTCAAGGTGCGTCTTTAGATGTCACCATCAGACGTCACACGAGGTCTTCGCAGAATGACCCAAGGGAGAACGGGTGAAACTCAATCAGTTCGCTCGAAACAACAGTTGGGTATGTTGTTAATAACCTTCCATTTGCTTAAGAACAATGATTTCCGCTCTGGTTTTTTGTTGGGAATCCATCACTGGACATAGTTTCCCATTCCTGCAACTAGTGGCCTTCCCACTTCCGTAGGGTGCCTCCGGGGGGTGACCTGCGCCTTAGGGGGTGAGAAATGGCTGCTCAGAAAACCGGTATTCCAAAATGGAACCCTGGTAAGTGGAAACATGGACCAAAACCTGCGCAACTGCTGGTTAATTTTGAGCCACACCCAAATGGCAAGGCTCCTTTGCCCTTTGAAAGGATGCAGCTCAGAAATTGGCTCGAGTCCTTTGGGTGCTCCTCTTTGCTGGAAAAGAACACCTGCCTATGGGTAAGGCATGCGCTTGGGTTTTTTAGGGATGTTTCGAGCTGCGAGAAGTTGCTGCGGCCGCACTTTTGCCCTGTTTTGACATCCTGCCCTATTTGCATAGAGTCAAGGGCATTGTCAGGTGGTTGTGCGGCCCTAATCCCAGAATATATGTGGCATACTACCAGCATACCTCCGCAATTATATGCATTGCAAGGTTCAGACCATAATCTAGTAGCGTTACTTTTCGGTGCGGCGAAAGTTCGGGGAATTCCATGTTCGCTCCTCGTCAGGGGGCGTAAGATGATTGTGGGTCACAACCATTGACAAACCACAAACTGACTGGGCTTAATACATATTATGGCGGGCGACAACATTTGTGCATCCATGGCAGCGGAGCGCATCGTCGCTTTTGCCAGGATTGATCGCTGGCGCAGCAATGGGGTTTGCATCTGCAGCACGTAACTGTGCAAATTTGTTTGACTCATGAACTTGTTGTTTACGGCACGCTTTTGGAGTTGCCTTCATGGACCTTCCCCTGTGTGGAGACACACCCAAACAAAAATGCGAGTTAGGGTCATCATGATCAGCAGATGTAAACGATGGTTTCGTGTTGGCACTGTCTAGCATACAGGTCACCAGCAGGACAGCAAGCGATACCCTGACACCAGGACCCTGCACACTTCCCCAGAATTAGCTCCCCTTCTTGTTTTGTGCTTTTTTGGGGTCCTATTTGTTTTCTACTAACAAGGAAAAAAAGACAAATGATTTATTCCAGCCTAGCAAAATTGTCTGAAAGCCGGAACAAGACAGGGGACTCGCCAACCCAGAAGGATCCTGAAGTGAAATTGGGGATACCAAGATAGGTTCTCGTGACTGCCCAATTTGGCTAGGTCCCCCAGCTAGGTGCCCTTCACTCCCCTTTTTGGGGAGAGAACCCTCCCAACTAAAATAGACTCGAGAAAAAGCAAATGGGTACCAACTTATTCAAACCTCTCTACTGGAGGGCCTAGTTGGGGAGCCGGCGGTCCTTCAGACCCACTGCTCTCTTTCGCAGGTGAATGGGGATGCAGTGGACATGGCAAGCGCTGCCCTCAGAACGAGGTTTCCTTTCCCCCCAACCCCCCCCAAAAAAGAGGGTTCCTTTAGTTTTCCTTTAAAACCACCAAAAAATGGGTGCCCTCACGAAAAAACCGGCCCATTTTGGTATTTGTGTGGGTTCCTGCCCGGCTGCTTGCTTGTCGATCCCAAGTCGCAAGTTGACTTCGAGGATCCAATCCCAAGCCAAAGAACCCGAGTTTGAGCGAGGACTTCTTTTGTCCCAGCGGGTCCAAGTACCTTCTAAGGAGGTACTTAGACCCCTTTGACCCTCTGCGTGTGGAATCCAACTAGGTCCCCCAGCTAGGTGCCGTTTGTTTTACCGTTTCTTTTTTTGGCGAGGGTGAGCGTTCCCCTACTAAAATAGACGAATCAGAAAAAAGGGTACCAACTTATTCTAACCTCTCTAGTGGAGGACCTAGCCAAGATTTGTTGGGATGAATCCAAGATAAGTTTTGGATTCCAAGATTCCCCGCTTTTGGGTCCATCCAACTTGTTTTTTAGAAGTTAACCCAACCCCACAAACACGGCCTCTCACCCGCGCACTCGCACGCGCACGCGCACGCGAACTCGAGGCCAGCTGGAGAAGGTGCATTGGTACCACCCGGGGCTGGCGCAGACCTCTGGGGAGCTGGTTCAAGGCGGTGGCCCTGCGGCGGCTTTGGTCGCATTTGGTCGTGCCAGACTCACTCCCCTACGGTGCTTACAGTTTAACCTCACTCCCTGAGTTCGTTTCGGACTCTCAACTTTTTGATAAAGGCCGTTTTAGTGGTATAAATGAACAGTTTGGGACTTTTCTTGGCCAATCCGCTCAGGAAGTGAGTAACATTGAACCCAAAAACCCAGCACTTTTAGAGGAATCTCCTTGTCGGCACCCCTGTTTGAGCTCCACGTCAATTTGTAGGGGAGTAACTCTTCACTTGGGTCAGAGTGGATACCTTTTCAATTGGTAAGGTACTGGGTGACTAATCACCGGACTGAACTCAACTTTCTTCATGTGTCCATGGAACTCTTTCTAGAATTTCCAGTCCCCTTAAGGGGAGGGGGGGTCATGTTTGCCCTTTGTTTTTTTCTTCATGTTCCCGAGCTAGCAAGTCAAAAACTGCGAAGGGTCCAAGTCCCAAGACACGCGTCAGGGATGGGCCCTTTTACTTTCGGGATTTAAGACAAGCGCAAAGGTGCCTGAGGGAACCCATGCTCACCCATATTCTTGACCACATATTTCTTCATGGGTACCCCTTAGGTTGAAGGGAAACTAAAAGGAACAGGTCCTGGCACATTACCATTTGGGCGATGTGGGCCGTTTCCTTTTGCGGGGTGATTTATGGGGAACCCTGTGTCGCAATCCCTGTATGGGGAACACATACCCTTTTTTGAGTTATTCCCATGTTTCCCTATGGTCATATATTTGTTGGTGGTTTTTAACATCACCTCTTGGACCATGTAAAGAAAAATGTTGATTTCCTCCTGGTATGCCAAACCTGTGCCAAAGGGGGGGGGGTGCAAAAGCATCACCCAAGCAGTTGGAAAACCCCGTGCATTTTCCTTAGTCAGTTCCCCAGAAGCTTCAAACTTGCTTCATTGGTTGCCTTCGTGGGTTTGCCTCGTAAAACTCACACAGTTTGCATACGCCCAAAAAGGGAGGATAGAGGAAACCAACGAGGCGCAAAATGCAACCCCAGAGGCAAGCACCCCAGCTTAGCGGAACTCGTGCCTAAATCCCAAGCAAATGCTTGGCACTGTCAAGCTTTGGGTTTCAAACCCAAAGCATTGGACCCTCCAGAATCAGCATCTCAGGTGTTGAACCTGATTTGAGGGTCCTTTTGAGGATTCCTTTTGATGCTTACTTAGATGGTCTGGGACTCAGCTAAATGCCTAGTAACCCTGGTTAAAGGGGGACTTACAGCCATTGTAAGTGGGTTCCAAGCAGGGCAAAGCTCGCCATTTAGCGATTCCCCCCAGACCATCTAAGCAGGGCACCAAAAAGGCGGGCACCTGGCCACCACTTTTCGGGGCCTCCTGGGATCGGGTCGGCCGGGTCAGAGAGAATTTCTCGCCGAGGCCATCTTGTCGAGCTGCCCGGCGGCAAAGTGGAAATTTCGGCGCCGGCGGCGGTTTCTCGAAGTTTTGTGGGGCGGAGGGTCCGTCCAAAACGAGTGTACAAGGGCCAATGTTCCATCAAAAACGAGATGTAAAAAGGGCCTGTACAAATATTGGAATGGAGTTTTCGGGTACTAGAAACAAAACATAGTTTGGTCGTACTCGTATGTGTAGTTCTTTGGCCGCTTGTACCAGGGTGGGGCAAAGTTGGTTCCACCCGGACCCTGGCCCCCTTCGAGAAACCAAAAAGGAGGTTGTTTCAGCACTCCTGGACCTTCAAACTCCGGGAAATTTCTGGGTGTTTTAGGAGACCCCTACGATTTACCGAATTCCAGTGGTTTAGCTACAATTTGGGCAAAAACACATACGAATTGCGTCGTTTCCAGTCGGGCATTGGCCATACAAAGTAAATACACCTCGCAGCACTTGCCAACGTGCCAGTGAACACCATGGGATGCCTTGATCATCAAAACTACGACTTTTTCTGATTTGCGGGAGTTTGCGGGTTTTTGCGGGAGTTTTGCGGAAATTTGCGGGCGTTTTGCGGTCAAAATGGGTACGGTTTTTCTGCACCGCACAACTTTGGAATGCCGTTGCATGTTTTGACAAACTTGCGGGCTTCATTCAGTCGTTTGCCCCTGCAAACCTTCGTTTACTCTGTCAAAGGCCGCGAGCATTGGAATAGTCTGTTTTTAGGAGTTTTAGGAGTTTCAGGTTTTTGCGGCAAAAAGTGCTACGATTTCCCGAATATCCAGTCAAAGGCGGAAACTACGTTTTTTTTTCAGGAGGACGAAGGTCCAGGCTGCGTGTTTTGCAAGTGGTCTCGGCCCCACCCCGCAAGCCAAAAGAGCACTTCACCATTTATTTTTCAGTTGTTTTTCGACAAACATGCGCTTCATTCTGGTTGCAAGTCCTCAATTACCGCTTCAGCTATGACAAATAAACTTATACCAAGACAGCATACTGCTTTTCCCCGGAGAGGTACCCACTCCTTTGTTTGAAGCCTTTTTGTATAGGCCCTCCCAGGCTCACTCAGGAGCCTTTTCGCAGCATAGCCATAGCCTTTTCGCCGCTTCCCAGTGGAGAACAGTAGGTTGGGGTCGGTGGCAACCAGCCAGATGTCCGTCAAAGAGCTTGGGAACCCAACAGGAAAAAGCTTTTCACAGCGGCTGTGCAGTTAATAGGGTTCGCGCCACCCGGTTCACAGCAAACCGCCCCGGACCGCGTGTGCTTTTCCGCCCTGCGGCCAACCAGTTTGCCGAAAAGACATGTTGTTGTGTCATCTTGGGACTGCGCAGTTTGGGAGCATGGCGTCTTCTCACTGGGCTCCGTGTTTCATGCCTTTCACGTTCCGAAGAACCCACATGGTTGATCTCCTTGAAAGGGAGAGGCAGGCAATGCAGCATCTTTTCCCTTCCAGACACCATGTGGCCGGGGGGGGGGGGGTAGTTGTGCTTCCCTTTAAAACCACAACAAGGGGGGTTGCTCTGATCGCCGACAGTTGCAGCTGACCTTGCTGAACCCATTTGTGTCACTGGCGCAAGGAACCTGACGTCGGGACCCAGTGTGGAGCATACCCCTACAGTACCCCAATTCACCAGGAATCCCCAACCCCCTGGCCACACGCTATGTAAGACTGTGTGGGTCTGTCTTTGTTTGGACAATACCCCTTTTTTGGAGAGTCTAAAGGGAAACGAAATGGACAACCGCAAGGCTTTGTTTTGGGATGGGGGATGCCCCCCCACACACACAAGCTATCCACGCATGGCTTCATAAATTCTGGGGCTTCCGCTACCGTGCTCCTGTACGCAGGTACAGGGCTCGCCAGCTTTGTAAACGCCAACTTAAATTACATGGGCGAGCGGTTGCCGGGGCCCCCAAAGGTTCGATGTTTGTCCGCCTTTGCTTACCACCTTTGTATGGGCCCATCAGAAGAAAGTTGAATCTGTCTTTGGGGGTGTCCAGGTGGCTGTAGCGCTAGGAACCTACAGCTTCACGGGGGACGGCATGGTCTTTGTGGCCAATTATACCTTCACGGCGATGAGAGATCTCGACAGCATCGAGGTGCGTCTAGAAATTGAGGGAGGCGATCCTCGATTTGTTTGGGTGAATTCGAACCAAGCCACAAAAGCTTACCTTCCATTTGCTGAAATGGATATGTTTTATTATCCCGTGTTGGTGTTAAAGAGAATCTACATTTTGTTTTCAGGCGGCTTGAGCAAATGGAGGAAATGGAGGTAGCCAACTCCAAAAAAGACGCACAGTTGCGGTTGGGTTGCAAGCTGGGTCCCATGAAGGCTTTCATAGGGGCGTCCAATACGGAAACCCACCAATGTTTCAGGCAAGCCCTAATTGGTGGTTCGGAGTTGGTGCTTTTGGATTTGAACCCCTGGCTTTGTAGAATTGTAGAAGGTAAATGGGAAACCACCCCCCAACCTTAAACCACGAAGCCAAACCACCCTTTTTGAGGGAATCTGACTGTTCTGTAGTTTCCAATGTTTTCTGAGTTCAGTGTGCAATTCATTCCTTTGACTTCACCAAACAAGGATCTAGAAAACGTGTTAGATGTGGCTTGTGTGGATCCACCCAGTAGGATATCTAAAGCTTACTAAAATATGACTAACACAGGTGAAATCCACAAAACACGCATCCAAACCGATTCCTAGAAATGATGCACCGGAGTTTTCGGGGTGGGTGTTTTTGTTTGACAAGACTTGCATCCCGTACAGCAAGACAGGTCTACAATGACCAAAATCTCCCAAAATAGCCTCAGTAGGACCCGTTCTGTTCGAGGGGTTGTTTGGGCCTCCAACAGCGATTCCCCACACTTCGGGACTCGATCCCTATCAACAAATTACTTCTAATTGGATCCGGGGTTTTCATTGAGTTTGTCACTCCAACACGCCACTAAGAGCCGCTCCAGCGCCTTCTCCAAAAACGAAAAAAACACGAGTTGGATGTGTCTCAAAATGGGGGGAAATGCCCGGATGGTTCAGGAAATGGGTGGGTTTTCATGGGTGTCCCTTGACATCAACCCCCAAAAAGGCATGCCTGAAGATCTTTTTCTTTTCTTGCAGGGTCCATTTCCCTGTCAGGTGCTGTGGCAACGTAAAAACGAGGGTACCCTCAAACTGACACCCCCGAGCTGGTCCCAGCTGGTCCCAGCTGGTTGGCAGGTCTGGCTGGGTACTTCTGACGATTGGGTGGGCACCACGGACCGCCCCAGCAAGGAGCAAGGCGCGGGGAGCGTGGCGGTCAGTCGGTCAGTCGGTCCACCCCTCGATCCCTGCAATTTGCTTGGTTCTCAGCAGGGAATGAGGGAATCAACCCCATGGACAATTTGTGTAGTTTCCTTTCAGGGAATCCCCTTCCCGTTCATTCCCAAACCTTGCATCAGTACCTACCGAGCACTAGAAAGTTTGGTTTCATCAGTTGCCCAAATCAAAGGTTTTACGGTTCAGAAGGTTCACAGCTGCAGATGAACATGGAACCCACATACCATGTTTGGAGGAATCACCTTTTGCGGGACCCCCTTTGGGGGCTCCATGTTGGCTTCCAGGGGAGTTCAGCTACGAACCCAGGAATGAGCCGCTTAGAACCCGATTTGCTGCATGCGTGGTCTTTACCATCCATGTTGTTTTTTGGGGGTCTCTTCTTGGCTTAGGGGTGTCACAAAACCCCATGTGAAAAGTGAACGGATCCTGACAGGACACTCATAGGCTCCGAGAGATGTTTCGAGAGATCAAACCCTGCAATGTGAACCACTCGTTTCAAGGGAAGCCAAAAGGAAACCAAAAGGAGACCAACCAGTTGGAAGGTTTCCTGATTTTTAGACTTTTCTGTGCAGGTGCTGCATGATTGGCCCTTGCAAATGAGGTTCCAACTTCCAGCTTTGACCAACCTAAGTCTGGGCCCCTTAAAGTGCATTTTGAGTGTTTTCTGGGAGGTTCCCTTTAAAAGCCGCTATTTCGAGGAATCATGTCCAGGATGTCCGTCACTTCAAGTGACCCGCAAGTTGTGGTCGGCCGGGGGTCAGTTTGACCAAAGCCACATTGTTGAAAAGCATGGGTTAGAGGCGACTAGCATCCCACTTGTCGGGCGATCAGCTGCTGAAAATAGAAGGATCTGTTGAACCCGTGTTATATCTCACTTGGCGGACTTGCGATGGGTTGTAAGCAAGTTACTCGCCTTGGTGGCTCCCAGCCATCCTGTTCCTGAGGTATTTAGTGCTTGTTTTTTTTTTTAATAGCTGCTTTGGTGGCTAGGATTCCATTTCACCCACAAGTTCGTCACTCTTAGCAGGGAATCCTTTGGTGCAGACAGCCCAAAATCGCCACTTCCTAGCTTGCCTGAAACCGGTCGGGTAGGCGGGTTGTTTCAGCGTTCGGGCCAGGCAAGTTCGTGGGTGCTCACTTCGAGCCCTCTGCGAAGGGCAAGGTGTTGCGTGTGCACAGCGGCGCCTCGGAAATGGGAAGCCTTCGATCCATAGCCCTTCCTTCCATGGCAAGAGCCTTCCTTCCATTGGCTGAAATTAATATGTGGTTGATTTTCCCTGTGTGTTTTCAAGGGAATCTATCACTATTGGACATATTCTTATGTTTTATTGTTTTTTCCCAGGAGACTTAAGCAAATGGAGAATCAGAACCCCTAAGAAGGCAATGTCAGCCCCTGAGTAAAAAGCCACTCAGTCATTAACCAGGGTCCCCTGGAAGAAAGGAATCCCACCACTAAAAAAGCGTAAAAAGGTAAAAAGGGACCGGGATCCCGGATTGATATCTGAGGGGGGGGGGGGGCAAATTAATCAGGTGTCAACATCGAGGCCACTTGCTGGGTAATGAGTCACTTGTGTTCCCGGATGGTTTCTCAAGTTTGGTTGGGATTAACCGGAACTAGCGCTTCATGTTAATGGAGCTCCATGTGAGTGTGTGTGTGTGTTGCTTTTAAGGGGACCTCCAACAATGGCTGGTCTCCTTTTGGTTTCCCTTCAAATCCAACCAACAGAGGGTTCCCCTAAAAAGACAAACCCATGTTGACTGGTTTGTCTTTCAATTCAAGACTGCTGAGATGGCTTCAAGTTGAAGAGAGAGCAGCTCTTTCTGCTCCTGCTCAGTTGGGGTGGTTAAGCCGTTTTATGTTGGCAGCTGCAAACGGAAAGTTGCAGGAGTTTGTAGAAACACTTGATCGTGTTGTCCGCTCCCGAAACAATCAATCCCCCACACCTGAAAGGGTTGGTCAACCTGAGGAGGGAACACCCCACCCCCTCGTTGCTGGCTCCATGGTCCCTTTGCGACTAGAGAAACGGAATTGAAGAACTCGCAACCCGCCGCCATAAGGCGAGGGCTCAATCATGCCTAATCAAGTAGCCTAGGGTCCATGGACAAGGTGGACTTTTGAGAGCGAGGTGCCCTTTTACCAACTTTTTGGAGGAGGGTTCCCCCTACTAAAATAGACTAGTGAAAAAACGTGGGTACCCTTTTTCTAACCTCTCTACTGGAGGACCTAGATAACTTTGCCAGCACGACCTTATACTCACCCCAAAGCGAGCCGACCGGATCTGACAAATGCTTTCCCTTTTTTGGGTTCCATTGTTTAGTCGTTTGGTTCCAAAAGGTTAAGCTTTTACTCCTGGGTCGCAACTGGGCAACTGAGCAGATTTTTGCGGAATAACATTTTGTCTAAGAGTGACAAATGGTTGCGGAAAAAAAAGTGTTGACTTGTTGCGGCTAATCTACTCGGGATAATTTTGCATTGTGGAATGCTTCGGTGAGTGTTGGAGCCACTGAGTGGACCGAGCAGGGGGGCAAAGGGTAACACAACCAATTTCATGTGTTCTTCATGATGCTGGGTTGTTCTTTTGCATCTACCATATTGGAAGAGTGCATGGGTGCTAAGATTGTAAGATCGCTCTTACTGAGCCCAGACAAGGATATGGCAGAAAGGACAACCCTGCCTTAATCTTAAAGTGCCTCCTCCACCCAATTTTGCAGAATTCCTAGTCGAACCCCTCCAACTGGTTGATTTATCCTTGGCCAAATGGCTGAAACATGTGGCGTGTACTACATCAGGGGGAGACCATATTGTATCCCAGCTCTTTCACAGCGTTTTGTCGACTCAACAACACATGGAACTGATGTTTTGTGTTTTGTAAAACTAGCCCCGGCTCGGGTTGGGCGGCCGCATCCCCAGCTCCCCAGCAACGGCCTCGCTCGGACCGTTCAGAGTTGCTCCGGGCTGGTTTCGGGCGATTGGGCTTGCTGAGGTCTTGTATAATGAGGGCGGGTCTTGGGTCTGAGGTTCATTTAGGCTTTGCAAGGGGCTGATATGCAGGATGCTGTTGGGAGGGTTTAAGGTTGACTTTGAGTCGGTTTGGGTTGGCTTGGAGCTGATTTGCGCGAGGTGCGCGGCCCGGTTTGTGCACTAGCCTTTGGGCTGCTTCAGGGCGTGGTTGCGCAAGTTTTGGGCTGGTTTGGGTGGTTTGGGGCAACGCCCTTTACAAAGCCTAAATGAACCTCAAACCCAAGACCCGCCCTCATTATAACCCCGGAGCAACTCCGAACTGCCACGAAATCAAAGCCAATTCGCAGCCCTAGTCCGAGCGAGGCCGGTGATGCTGTGGATGCTGGGGATGCGGCCCACCGACCCCCAACCTGGCCAACCAGGATACCACCTGTTGCCCCCAACCTGAGAGCGAAGCAAGGGTTCCCAGCCAGAGCCACATGGGGGCGGCTTGTGCTGGAGCGGGGCTAGTAAAAAGCCGGGGCTAGTTAAAAAAAAGGAACACCAACCAACAACACATTTGTGTGACAGAAGGCCTGTAGACGTGGGAAGAAAACATGAATTGCGCTTTACAAAGCTTTGCAATTCTGTATGTCCGTCGGCATAGAGTTGAACATGCTTTGAACATTGACATAAGCGTCAACTTTCGAAACGCATACAGCAGTGCCACGAGCCATGGTCAAAAGCGGACTACCCCTACAACACATCCCCACATTGGCCGAAGACGATGGAGGAAGTTCTGATCGAATCCCCACCTGAATACCCGACAGTATACCCAGCAGCAACCAATACACCATCGACCTCGGGGCACTACCCCCAACTGGTTGTTAGAGACCCCCCCTTTTTGGGTTCCATGCCAATCAGGGGAGTACTTGCTTGGGTTTCAGGCCACCCTGGGGTGAGCAAAAGCCGAAAGCTGACAAGTACTTGGGCAACCTGCTATAGCCAAACAACCAACCCAATCCAAACCAGCTCAACGCCACTGAAGTCAAGTCAACCTACCAACGCAACCGAGGCAACGGCCTCTCTCGTGGAAGCACGCTGAATCCGAGGTGAGGAGTCCGTCTTTGTCTTCTCCACAGACCCGCAGAGTGAGGCCATCATTTTGCGGCACTACGGCCGGTGGCACGATGTCCAGGCAGGACTCCAAGTGCAAAGTGAGCAGAGCCCTTCACCCAAGGACCAAAGTTTTGGCAAGTGCTGGGTTTCCCTGGCTTGAGGGCTATATGGGTGTGGGTCAAAATTAAACCGCAGGTTTTGGTCCATGTTTCCACTTGCCAGGGTCCCATTTTGGGTACCCATTTTTGACCCGCAGCCCGCAGCCATATGGAGATGGTTGCCATTTTAGAAGAAGTTGGGTGTTTGCCCTGTGCTGCTCAAGTGGACCATGGCTTTTCTAAGGGAAGCTCGGTTTTCAAGCAGTGTGGACGGACGAAATCCATTTTCGCACCGCAGGGTGAATCCTGGTTTCTGAGAATTCTCCTGTAAATACCGGCAAACACTGGTTTCAACCGGGGTTTCATGTCGCGGTGCATGATTTTGTCCATCCACAGTATAGGTTTTCCCCAACAGCTGAAAGCTATGGAGTCGATAGGCCCGGATAAGCTCTGGGGTGGTTTGGAGCAGCTTTCAGGGAGGGTTCCGGAGGGTTCCAGCAGGTTCCGGGCTGTTGGGGATACCACCCGGGCTTGTTTTTTGGAACTTGGGGTTGGTCCAACTGTCCAACCTGCCAGAGATTCTTCTGGACTTCCCTTTGGTTTCCCTATGGTTGTGTGTCTTGCCGTAAAATAGTATATGTATGTATATATATATGTACATATATATATATATATATAATTTTAAGAATCCAAGAAAGGGATCATTTGGAAGACAACAAACCCTGTAATTTGCCGGGCTTGTGGGTTTAGTTGCAATACCATATATGGCTATGCATATCGATAGGGGCTCACCTTACAAGTGGTAAAAGTGGACACATTCTTTGGACCATTTCTGGGGGTAAGTCCGAAACTGGAATCGGTGATGTCCAATTCACCGCTGCCCGGGGGGGCGGGGGGTTGACTTTGATACTTTGTCTTTGCGACTCGCTCAGTGCAGCTAAGTGCGCGGTGTTTTCTTGTTAAGCGGCGGGGGGGTCAGGCCCCAAAAGCAGAAACAGCAGAAATAATGGAGCCTTGGGGGTTATCAAAGTCCGAAGCTGGAATCGGTGGTTTCCATTTCACCCAGCACTTGGGTGACTTTGAGACTGGCAGAAGAATGGAAGGGTCTCACCTCAAAAGTGGTAAAAGTGGTGACTCAAATCCCTCAAAGGCCGATAAATCCCGATAAATCCCGAGACCCAAGGGTTTCCAAAAGTGGTTTGCTCACCTCCCGAGAACTCCAAAAGACCAAAGGTAAAAACCAGAAATCTCATACTGGCAGAAGAATGGAGCTAGGGGCTCACCTCAACAGTGGTTAAAAAGTGGACATAAAGTCTTCAGGGCCAAGGGTTTGCAAAGATTCATTGGGAACTGCCATACGAAGGCTCTATTTAACCACTCGGGGGTGACTGTGCTACTGGCAGAATTCCAGGGGTGCTTGTACATACCACTTTTACATCCCCCTTGGACAAATGAACCCAACAGGCCTACTGATGTTCATACCGCTCTCCCCAAAAGGGAAACCACAGAAGCCAAGAGGTATGAGCAAGGGGTATGTACTTCCACCCTTCCGAGAGGCTCCCGATTGATTTAGGGCCTTCAAACAACCTGGTTTTGAGACCCCCAACCAGCTCCGGGGTGTCTAATGGAGGGGTCGGGTCCTTCCCATTGAAAGCCCCAGGAGACGCTGGGTGGACAGACCTACATCTATCAACGGGTTTTGTGCAGAACAGTTTCAACCGTGGGGGGAGAGTAGTTGTTTGAAGGGTTAGAAGAATGGATTCGGGAGCCACCGATGAACCGGAGGCCGCCACCGCCTCGGATTTGGCGGACTCCACCTCCGATGGCGCCTATGCCATCTACGCCCGGACGCCCGGGGGATCTAGGTGGACAGTAGTGATACTGTGGATGGAGGAAATCCGTTCGCACCACTTTGAAACCATGCGACACCATTTGCGTGTTGGTATTTACGTTGGGGAATCATGAGAAACCAGGGTTTGTTAGGTGGTGCGAAATGGATTTCGTCCATCCACAGTACCTCGACGGCTTGTGATACCTCGCACCCAAACCCGATTCCCCAAAATCACAGAAGGTTCTACTTGGCGGTTCCATGGTCGCCATAGAAAGGTCTACATGGGTGTGTATTTTCTTATGGGACCCCTCCCCACACAGAAGAGAAAAGAAGGCGTGGTTTCCCTTTCAAGTTCCCAAGAAAAACGCTGAGCCCGAATGAGGGTGGCCACAACAAATTGACGAGCCATGACCTTAGAACCGTGGTTCACCAGGAGTCAAGAGGCTTTGGGCACCGCTTTTCCCGTCGGTGGGAAACTGGCTCAGCTTCAATGTGACTTCTTCGGACGGACCTACGTTTATCACGAGGTTTTTGAGGTTTGGGGTGTGGATTTTTTTGAGTTGGTTGCCCCCTTTTTGGCTAGATTTAAGGGGAAACTAACGGGAAAGCCACCATTCTTGGGGTACCCCTCAAAAACATTCACACCCTTTGCTCTCTTTTTTTTTGGGGTGTTGGGCCTTTGGGTGAGCAACCCTGTTTTGTGGTGTCATCTTTTTTGGGCCATGTCCAACGGGCTGTGACTAGTTTTTTTTTTTTTTTTTTTTTTTTTTTTGGTTTTTTTTTTTTTTTTTTTTTTTTTTTTTTTTAAAAATCTTAATCCGCAACTACGGGTCCCCGTCGGGACAAGAGGATCATGGGAAACAACAAGGAATGGCACATGGTTTGCCCCTTGGACGGAAGCGCCCTTAGGATTATTGTTTGACCACTATATATACCTAGCTAAAAGTGAGAAGCTTTTTGCACCTCACTTCGACGAAGCCCGAACACCCGCCGGGGGGTTATTTACGAAGCTGGTTGGGCAAGGGAGCAGTACCCAATCACGGAAGGGGTTAATTTAGCCATGAAACAAAATCAATACATACTGCAACTTTGAAGGAGAGACAGCTGGAGCCGTGAATTCGCCAAACCCCTCAAAAGGCTTGGGTGGGAGGTTTCATTTGGCTTAGCGACTTCAACTCAGGGTCCTTAGTGGGCTTTTGTCAGAATACCAACCATGTACATCACCGATCGCGTCCTTAAGCGAGTGACAATCAGTTAGCACATGAAGCCCCAATTGTGGCCCGCCCGTTTTCTGTTTTAAATATCCAAATGCTGTAGCTGTTGATTAGGTATGGGAACTGAGTGGTAGGGGCCCCGGCAATCGTGAAATCTGTTTTGCAAGGTACCCCGCCACCCCATTCCAGTTACCTAGCCTTCAATGCTGAGGGCTCCTTAAAAGATACATTTTGCCCATCTGAAGCATGTTGCTTTTTCCACCAAAATACAAGGAAACCACCATTTACAAGTTGCAATGTTCAGGTGTTTTTCATGCATCCGGATCCCAGCTACTCACTGGGCTTCCGCTTTTTGTTTTTTGTCTTTTTTCCGCCTCAGGTTCCTTTGGGCTCTTTGCAAGCGGGCGAGACCAAGTCGGCCTGCATCTATTACGCGGCACGAAGCCCAGAGCCGTCCCGCCCGGATCCTTTCGATCCGGAGTGAGACGTGAGACCTTTGGCGCCTTCATCTCCCTTAAGGACGACTTTCTGGGGATTCATTTGCCTATACCTGGGTGGGGGTATGATGCGGTCACCATGACAAAGGCCCTTACTTGGGAACCCTTAATTCTGCTTTTGGAATTATAGTTTTGTTGTTTTGCATAATTCGTCCAACTGTTCCCCTCTTCTGTTTGCTTAAACATTTATGTGTTTGTTCCTGTTGGTTGGAAATCTGTCAAACTGGCTTTTTTTGCAGGGGGCTTAAGCAAGTCAAAGTTTTCCTAGCGGCACGGCGCAGAGGAGATTTGTTTGTAAAGTTGTGTTGCCTCTGGTTGAACAGCAGGACCCGAGGCTGCTTTCTGGATTGTTATGTTCAACCAGTGGATTCCTCTCAAAGGGTCCTTTCTGGACCGAGATCGACCTTTTGAACAAGGTCTGGATCCGTATTTTCTTGAAGACTGGATATGGCGCCAACCTTTGAGTTGGCACACAGTGCCAAGTTGACACCGTTCCATACTGCCATTGGTTATCCCTTGGTTATGACCCACATGGGGATTTGCAACTGGTGGTTAAGGATATTTTCTTCCGGTTCATTTCCCAAACCCTGGTGATTCCGTTGCCCAAAGTATCGCCACTGGACCAACCACATCCAACCGCAAACCCCCCTGTGAGTTACGGCAACTGATGCCTGAACACGCAGACAAGGATGTCCCTTGAAACCAAGCTAAGAAAGGGTTCACTTGAACCAAGCTGAGAAAAGAGTATCCCTTTACACCAACCAAAGGAAAGGGTATCCCTTTAAACCGAAAGGGCATCCGTTTAAACCAACCTAAAGGAAGGGTATCAAGTCGTAGCCCCCAGTGGTCATGCAGAGCCATGGTTGGCGGTTTCCCCAGAAGAACCCTCTTTTCTTTCCAGGTGCCCCAACAACGGGTGGCGTCCTTTTCTTTGGTGCATGTTGCTTGGATGTCAGGACTTTAACTTTTTGCCAACTAATGGATTTTCCATTAAACCACTGAAAGTTAAACAACTCTTAGCAGGGTAGCAGAAAGCAACCAAGTTTTGGTTTCCCTTTAAATACCGTTACATACAGAATGTATGATTTCGAGGAAAGGAGTGAGTGGCTGGTTTTGCGGAAAAAAGCAGGACAATCAAGAACCAGTCTTTCAGCCACACATGCTTCCTTGGGAATGATTGGTGGGATGAGTCAAGTCCCCGAGTTCCTGGGCTCTCAGCTTGGATTTGAACCAAGTGATAACCACAACATTATCTTGGTCGGACGTGAGCATTCCAGCCACACTTGCTTCAGAATCTTTGTTTCTTATTTTCCCCTAGGCTGGTTCCAAAAAGGAATCTCTCACTTCTGGAGGTATCTTCAATCCTTGTTTTTCTCCAGCTGGAGAAAGAATAACCACAAATGAGGAGTCTATCATGATTAGACATATCCATTTCCCAACGTTTCCTTGAAGTTCCAGTCATGAGAAGCACATGCCGTTACATGCCGTATGATTTTTTTTGGGGGGGGAAGGAGTTCCAGCCTGAGAAATGAGAAGTAAATGGACCAAGTTCCTCAAGAACCGCTGCGCTGATCTGCCAAGGCTGCGGACGAGAGCCGCCTGGCGGAGCTGCTGGAGGCTGCGGCAAGAGCACATGGCCCCGGCCCCTCGATCGCTGGAAGGGGACGAGGGACCGGGAAAGAGAACTCACTGACTTTAGGGGGGTTCTTGTGCTATTGTTGTTTGGGTCTTGTGTTCTTGGCCACCGTTTTTGCAAACAAATTTTAGTTCACTGACTTTTGGGGGGGTTATGGTGTTCTTAAAGGGTCCCTTGGTACCTGATGAGGACGTACTTAGGCATTTTACTCCCAAAAGCCATCCTCATGAAGTACCAAGGGACCCTCTGAGGGTTATTGTTGTTTGGGTCTTGTGTTCTTGGCTACTTTTACTTTTTGTATTTTGGGCCCTTTTTGGCCATTTGTTTTGTTTTGGTAGGCTTGAACTCGAAATCTGAGACCGCACCGCGAAAGGACACCGCACTACTGTGGCGGTCAACTGAGGTCAACCTCCTATTTTCGACCACCAAAAAGGACACCAGCGGTGGATGGACAATTTCCGTTCGCACCAGATTGAAACCATGGAATTGAAACCATAACGTTTGTTGGTATTTTCCAGGGAATCATCAGAAGCCAGGGTTTCTGAACGGTGGTGCGAAATGGGTTTCGTCATGTTTCGTCCATCCACAGTATCACTCGATTCGGCGTACCCTCGCACCTCAGTTGTCCAAGGCGAATCGTCTGGATTTGACCTTTTGGTTTTCCCATTGTCGGTTCACATCTTTAGTCATTTCAGAGTCTTCAGAGGGTCCCTTGGTACCTCATGAGAATGGCTTTTGCGGGGGTAGAAAGGGGTTGTTCAGTAGCTCCTCAGGACGTACCAAGAAAACCCTCTGGGCATGGTCCCAAAAGGTGAGCACCTTGTATTTCCAGGTCCCATAGGGGCAAGTGAGCTCCCAATCTTCGTGTTCTGCCTTTGAAACTGAAACAGGACACACATTTGTTCACTTCACTTGGAAGGTTCTGGGCTCACTTCCCATTCGGACTTTAGACCTCTTTGCGAAGGACGTGTTTGTGGAAAGCGCAAAGTTTGGTGACACTTTTTTGGCCAATCCACTCAGAAAGTGAGACATAGCTGGCTTCTTGAGGGTATAGAGCATATGCGGGATTCTCTACCTGAGATGTTTTTTGCCAAGTATGGGCATCATTCACAAGTTGCTCTCATTTTGTGGAGCCGAATTGGAAGTTCCAGGCATCCATGAAATTGGAACTGCAAGTCGGGGCAGGCCACGGTAACTGGTAACGACCTGTGGTTGAAGCCAATTTGGGGGGGTGGGGTGTGACCTACCCAGTAGGGCATTTTCGGATTCGAACATCTGGTTTGTGTGATTGGCATACCCGCAGAGGAACTTAGAATGCTGTGAGCCAGCTATAAGAGCAATGGACAAACTTGCCCAGAAATATCATGTTTGGTGAGCAGTTCTGCAGATTGGATTGCAGGTTGGACCCCTATCAGTTTCTTGTGATGATGATTGACCACCTGCCTTCCACCAGAATTTGCATCTAAGTTGCGACTACGCCGGTGCCGCTGACACACAACTTGTTGGCTGCTCGGCTGCATCCAAGTTGCAAGCTGCCGCTTGGAGTTTGGCTCGATTGTTTCAGGCCGCCATCGTTGTTGCCGTGTAGTCCATTGGCATGTGTGCCATGGTGAAACGACCAGCTTCCGTGGGGGTAGGGATAATTATGGACCCTGAATCTAGAAAACGGTTTGTCTGCGTCTTTTTGTATCCACCACTGGACACGAACGAAATTGCAAAAGGTACTACGTATAACAAAAGACCAGGGCACAACCAACCTGTGCAAGCCACTTTGTGGGCGCATCCACTCCTGTTTCAAAGCGGAAATATGGGCGTGTAATTGTTCAGCAGACGCCCAAAAACAGGTGTGTTTCCTCTTGGTTTCCTTTTAAGACCACCCCAAAAAGGGTACCATCAAGAACAAATATAGGAAACCCTGTTTTAGACAAGCATTGTACGGGTTCCGAGTCTGAGGTCACACAAATTGGTGATTTGGCCATACGCTGATTTGTAGACTTGACCTGATTTGCTGCGGTTTGCCCGGGCGCTCATCCAGTGTTGTTTTTTTGCACCGTGAGTTTGCATGAATCGCCAAATTATTGGGCTTCTATGAACAAAGCGAAGATAGAACTGGCTGAGGGAATCTGCATTATCGTGCTGCCTGCCGCTTGTTTTCTCGAAGACATGTTGGGTCTCTACACCAGCAAGAGTGTGTCTCATTCAGACACACTTCCAAAGAAGCACCCACACAATGCCCGCTTCTCTTGCTTGTCGACGCCCCGGACAAACCCGCAGGAGTTCTTGAGGTGAGGTCCCTTTGACATCTGGCTGTGTCCAAAAATCGGCTGGGCCCAAACTGGCGAAAGGATTTTCAAAGGGTGCACTGTGACACCAGCCGGCCCCTGGTTTTGACGCATGCCGAACGGATTCAGGTTGAAATAGGGTAGGTGAAGGCTGAGTGTAGGGTTGGATGTGGTCGATTTAGTGTGACATGGATATGGTAGCGCGGGTTGATGGTTTTTGCCACGAATCTAAACTTGAGAGCTTTGTAGTTCAACTTTCTTTGTGTTGGTCCTTTGTGCTTAGGCGTGTGTTGGGCTTCGACAGGAAAACATGGCCAACAAACTGGCGCCCTGGAATCAATGTGGAGCGTGACACTTGTCCATTGACATCATTTTGTCAGGTTCCGCGGCAGCGGGAGGGCAGGTACTCTCCCAAAAACGCCAGCATCAGAGGCGTCTCCCTTGGGGAAGAGCACGGGCCGTTTTGGAATCCGTGGTGGTTAGGCGTTGGTTCCAAATGCAGCCCTCACACTGCTTGGAACATGAGTTCCAGCCGTAGCTGAAATGCAACTCTCCCAGGCTCAAGCGTCCGAACAATAACAACCATCCACCTAATGACAAAATCATGGGGGTAGACTTGGTATACATTTACATTTTACCAGTAACCTTAAATGGGAGTTCATGACACTGGGACAAACCCAGTTGAATTTTCAGAAGGGTTGTGGGATCAAGGGGCCTATTTGAGCTCACCCTTTAAAAAAGGGGGGTTAGTCTTTGGGAAGCCTTTTCTGTTGTATCGCAGAAGCGGATTCTATTTCCCACAGCCCCGATTTTCAGCTTTCACATGAGCAGTTTTCTCTTTAATGAGAGTTTCTTGGACCTTTGTTTCTTGCCGGCTCAGACGACATGATTTCGCCGAATGATGGGTCAAAAACCAAAATTTGGGGCATGCGACAAAGAGGAACCTCCGAAAGAAGAGGTTTTCCTTTCAGACTTGCAGAATCATTCCCTTGCACCAGTTTGTCTCAAAATAGGGGACATTCGAAATTGGTTTTCCTCTGGTTTCTATTTTGAGCAAGCCCAACAGGAATACCCACGACCTAAGTTCCCCGCCTCTTGCCTTCTGCGCGCGTGAGGTCGATGATTTCGAGGCCTGCAACAATGGCGGGGCGGACGAGTTTGTGGAGCCCTGGCGTTAGAGACATGGGCGGAGTTGCCTGCATTCCCCTTGTTGACCAATTCCCTGTCTCGGTGGTAAGGCATAACAAAGGGATCGGTCCTATGGGTCTTTGACCGCAATCTACCACAGTGTTGGGCGTGTGTGGTTGAGTTATGTGTTTTTAGGGTACCCCTTTTCTTCGGGACGGGCGTGTTCTTCACTGTCTTCGGTGTGACCGCATGGGCCCTTAGAAATTTGGAAACGAGCGGCGTTTCCGTTAAATCTACCAAAGGTGATTCACGTTTTGCTCAGGGGGGAGCAACCAAATTCAGGGCCCGTGAGGCAATGACTCGGAAGGGTTCCAAACTGAACGACACTGTCCCCCTTTTGAGATTGCTTTACGCGACCAAAAGGACACCGTTAACGCCACGCTTTCGGTTGGCCCCGTCTCAGGTCCCGCCAAGGGGCTTGTTCGCGTCTCCATGGGACACCTAGCCCCATAAGAATAGTTGATGACAATGAACGGTAAATGTGCTCAACCCCCATACGAATCATTGACCATGTAATTTTTGGGGTAAATGGTGGTTAATTATATTAACCCAAGAATTGTTATGGTCCTTTCACCTGGATTTGGCAGAACCATTAAAACAATGGTTGGGTTACTGTCTCACCACCACTCAGTTGCCCTAGTGTGGAGCTGGTAATAAAAGGTCGACCTTTGGGCCATGCTAAGAATGAGAACCCAATACGGGAAAACCAAAAGGTCAGATCCGGTCGCCGAGTTAATTTGGGCAAGTGAGACAAACCGTTTCCCTGCTGGTCCCTAATGGGAAGGTAAGTACTTGCTATCTAAGGAACCAGCAGGATATTCTACTGGACAGCCCAGTGTCCTGTAACTATTCCTGTGGCTGGTTTCCATGATAATAGGTTACCCCTATATTGTAACATGAAATATGTCCATTTGTCTATCCACGGTATTGGTTACCTGTTCAATAGTAGTATTTGTGCATCTTGTTAAAGGACGAAGCAGTAAAGTCATAGCAACAACTCCCACAGCTGCCATCTAGAAAACGGTTTGGATGTTGTTTTTGTGGAACCACCCCTGTTGGATATTACTGGAGTACTAAAAGAGCACTAAAAAGGAACCTACAGGGGGAAGAACGGGTTTTCTAAATACCAAGAAGTCATTGGTTGAATGACTACATAATATTAAGCCCAGCTTGTGGATGTGTAAACGAGACCCCTCCCATGCCATGGGGCCCAGAAGGCTATAGGCACATGAGCCACTTGCTCAAAACCGATTCGGGTAGATGAAGGTTGGTAAGGGACAATCCCAACCATAGCTGCGGATATCTGCCTTCTTAATTCCTTACATGCGCTTCCAAGGGTGGGGAAACACAGGCTGGGCAACGTGGGTGTGTTCCAAAACAGACCCAATGAGGGTGTTTTTGTTTTTTTTTCCCAAGTGAACTTAGTTGCCCAATTATCTCATCGACCTTTTGATCTTTTGGTTTTCCGGTTCTGGCAACCGTATTTAGTCGTTTGGTTTTCAAAGGTGATCACCCTTTGTTGCCAGTGGGGTCCGCCAAAAGCAGACACACCCGTTTGCTCCATTCGCCAGGGTTTCATGTCTCTTTCTGGAACCTCCAAAACTGGATTTTCTTCCGGTTGTTTTTGGTCCAAACTGGGCAACTGAGTCAAAGCTGACCGATGGAAGACAACCTCCGATCCCTTCAGGACTCCTTTTCCATCGTCAACATGGGGATTTCTGAGCCCGATTCTGGGCAGCTTTTCTCTTAGTTCCCCTCATCGACCTATAAAGGGGCACCCTTAACACACCACCACGTTTTTCATTTTACCCCCAAAATTGCGTTCCTCTTGGTTTCCCTTTGAAACCACCGCACAAAAGTGGGGTCCATCTCCTTGCCGCACACCTTCCGGTTCTTTCCTTTTGGTTCCCTTTCAATCCGCCCTTTTGACGAATCCAAGCATGTAGGAAGCCCCCATCCAAGCACACTTGGGGGTTGATCAATATTCCTGGACCCCACATGACCATGGGCAGCTTTTCCCATTTAGTAGGACATATCGTATCTTTTGTTAGAGTCTTTTTCCAACCAATGGTCATCCCATGTGCATGCTTGACTGCTATTGGGTTGGATCTTTCGACTTTCACTTTTTGGTTGAAATCAAGGGGGTTTCCACTAAACCCACAAGAATCTTTAAATACGATTCGGGCCTTTTCAAACGAGCTTGTTTCGGTGATTGTTTCGGTGCTTTTTAAAAGCGCTTCACTTTTTGGCAGATTTTCCACTAGACCCACAAGAAGTGCTTCACTTTTTGGCAAAAAGCGCTTTGCTTTTTGGCGGAGGGGTCAACAGCAGCGGTCTATTTGGATCAACCTGAAGCGCCGAAGCCCTAGGACTGTCCTTCCGCCTTGGAGTGCCAAGAGCACATGGCGTCGGCCCATTCCGCCTGCCGTGCACCTCGGGTGCAACGGAAAGAGCGACCGGGGCGGGGCCCGGGGGAGGTGGGGGGGCCCGGGGCTTTTTCGTCATTCGCCAAGGGAGCCACTGAAAGGGGCAAGGTACTTAGTAAGCGGTTAATAGGTTCTAACCCACACGGAGACTTGTAGTGGTGTTTTGTGGGTTATGGTTACTAACCGGGTATAGTCTCACTTGCCCAAAACGAAACAAGACCTTTTTGACCTACCGGGGTCTGCCGTTTCTTTAAGCTTCTCGGTTTTTTGGGGGCATGGTTTAGGAGAACAAGGTCAACCCATTTTGGGGGATACCCGGACTTTAGGACAACAATCAACTACCACCTCAGTTGCTCAAAGCAAATCGACTGGATCTGACCTTTTGGTTTTCCAGTTGTGGTTCTCCAGTAGTCATTGGCCCAAAAAGTGATCACCTGTTATTTCTGGGTTGCGCAGGGGCAACTACGGTAGAGAGCTAGGGTGGCACAGGTTTCGGTGTGTGGTCCATACCCTTGAGTCTTGCTTGAACAGATTTAACATGGGATTAACCTGCTTTGTGGAGTTCCCCTGGAGACAAAGCTCTGTGATGTTTCTGGCGCCGCTTGATGCGGGGAGTTGAATCGCCCATCCCATGTGTTTTTGCTTGTTGTTCCCAGGTGATGCTCGTGTCTACTATGGGCATCTCTGAGTTGAAGAAGTACATCTGCGGGCTTTCGACCTGCGGAAATGCTGCAAGGCACGTGGAGTTTCTGGGGCGCAAGGTCTGCTGAAGGCAAGTGGCACAACGGGGTGAAGGCAGATGCCACAATGCCCTTGTGGGTAAGTTGAGGGGATGACTAACTTCCATTTGCTTAAGAACAGTTTTTTTTGTTTTCCCTTGTTGGTTTTAAAAAGGATTTTTCTTCACTACTGGAAGTTGTTTTTTTCCAGGGGTCTTAAGCAAATGGAAGCTCAACAGCAATGTGCACCCCTGAAAGTCAAAACAATCACTGAGGGGACCTGTTTCACAGGCTTCTAAAAACGGGCTGCGATCGCTAAAGGACAATCATGTGTTTTTCGGATGCGAACGGAAGACAATTGTTAGTGCCACATTGAACGGGTCACTCTAAGGATTTTCCTATTTCACCCCGGGATTCTACACCCTAGACAATTTTTCTCAACAAATCGGACACAATCCCAAATAAGCCAAATGAACAGGTTTTATCTGGACATAGGCTAGAATAGGGGTGTATACTCATGGGTGCAGTAGGAAAACCCGGGAGTTAGCGAACAAATGAAATTTACAAGTACCGAAGAGGTTTGGTCCCGGAGCCAGGTTGGGTGAAAGGGTTGGCCGCCTCTCCCTCCTCCGACCTTTTTGTGGTTTTAAAGGGAACCCAAATGGAAACCACCATCTTTTGGGGACCCCCCCGAACCCTAGAAAAACCACACCCTGATTCGATGGTGACTGACTAAATGTTTCAGCTGAGTGTTTTTTTCTCACGATCCTACACATCCATTGGGCGAAACATGGCGACATGACAAGGGCCTGAGGGTTTTTGGTTGGCAAATTTTGGGGCCATGGCGAATGTTGCGTTCATGGGCATGCGGGATGTCTCATGTGGTCTACTCTGAAAGTCGGAGCATTTTCTGTGAACTATTTTCACTTGAGCGCTATTCAACAATCATGGAAGCTTGAAAGAGGGTGCCCACACTCAAAGTTTGCACTGGAAGTTTGAGCCGCCCCTTCCACCATCGCCGCTGCCATGGAAATAGTTTCTGGTTGCCACCTCGACCTCCAAATAGAGCAATTTCTGTCACCATGTGGACAGTTGTTGCCACCTTTTGCGAGTGAACACAAAGTCCGCATCAAAATTCCCAATCTTCCTGCATTTTATGCTTTTTGAGAAGACTATTCTACCGGCATGCAACAAAAAATGGACGTTTTTTTTGGGCCATCCACTCAGGAAGTGAGTACTAGCCGCATTTTCCACGGCCGTGCGCGGGTGCGATCACAATGCCAGGCTCGCGAAGACGCAGTGCAGCTCCATTTACCCTGACGACGTGCGTGCCGTGGGTAAAGAACACATCGTGACGGGGAAGTTGGGTCTGTTTGCCTGTTTGTTTGTCTGTCTGCCTGCCTGCCTATCGGTTTGTCTGTCTGTCTGCCAGCCTGCCTGCCTGCCTGTCTGTCTGTCTGTGGGTCTGCCTGTTTGTCTGTCAGTGTCATTTGAAGGTGTACCAAAGGAAACCGGAAGGACGACTTCGCGTATTGTTTTGGGGGGTTTCCCTGTTCTAACATACTCGTTCAGGCTTTCTTCTAAAAAGTGCTGTGTTTTCTTTGAGACGGGACACCCTTGATGCTCAACCGGTGTTCATCCTGGGGTTTCTCCAAAATACGATGAATCATTAGAACAATGTGGGGGGAGGGTGTCTTTTGTTGATGTTGACGTGGTTTTTCAGTAAACCAACAGGAAAGCCGCCATTTGGGAGATCCCCAAAAAAAGACCAACCAAAACTTTGAAGGGTTTCCCTTTGGTTTCCCAAATTTCTACCCTGGGGTCGAATAGGAGCGACTGATTTTGTCTTTTGTGCTTGGTTTTTGAAGGAGGCGATCAGCTTCATTTGTGGCAAGAAAGCCCAACTTTGGCAGATCTGGGGCAATCTCCCAAGCCCTGAGTTCTTCTAGGGTCACACTGATATCAAGAAATTGGGGGTTGTTCATCTGGGTCAACTTGACTTTCCCCATTCTTTCAAGGGTTCCTCCTTTCTACAATTAACCTCCTCTAGGATTTCGGGAACATGGCAGGCGTTTCCAAAGAACGCTGGTTGACAAGAATGGGCCAGCAGCCCCTATAAATGCAACAAGAGAGGGTCCACGCCCAAAAAGGGGAACACCTGGGTTCCAACACCATGGGTTCCCTTGATCCAAGCGATCTGGCCAGTTTCCTCGAACCTGCTTTCACGGGAGACTCTTGGGTCTTCGGCCAAGTTAGTATAGCTCAACGGAAAAGCTTAGAACCCGCTTATGCGGCCCCGTTCAGCGGGGGCAACCTTGCTATTACGGGGTTGTTGCCTTCAAGTGGCTTACCACTTACTTGGCCGAGCATCAAGATTCGCTGTACAAACAGCATAGCACAACAAGAGTAGCTTTTTCCCCCATGGAAAGTGGAAGAGGTCCGCTGGTTCCGAGATCGACCTACAGGTTTTTGGTGTACGCTTTGATTCATGAGATCTAAGGCTCTCCCCCAAAAAGTATCCTTTTCAATTACGCTTCGCAAAAAAACAACTGGGACCCCACTAAGGCTTGTTGTCGAAACTGAACGGGGCTGGGGGGGGGGATTCTGTCAAGGACGGCACTTTCATTTGACACCAGCGTTTATGCACGGGCTGACCTCAACACACAAAATGATCCAACATGTTTTGATTGTATTTCTTTGTATGTCCAGGTGGGTATCTCAATGTCTAAGATTGATATCCTGTTCCTTGTCTATTGCACGCCGCGAACAAAGGGGAACAGGGGGGAGCAACATGAACTAACAGCAGTGCAAATTGACAATCAAAACAATGTCTTTGAAGGGATCATTATCACAGAACAAGACATGTTCACAGGATACACAACCAGTTGCTCAGGGGAGTAATCACCAACCCGTTTGTTTGTGGTTTCCAAGGAAAACCAAAAGGAGCACCGACATCGAGTTTTGGGGAGTCCGATTGCAAGAGTTTCGATCCGGAGGTTGGCTGGCACCGGTCTTCCAGTACCAAGATAGCGCCCTGGCTCTGAAAACCGGGAGCAAGCATGGTGAAATGGGGCGTTCTCCAAAGGGCAGAACCCCTTCTTCCATTTGCTGTTGTAAATCGTGCACTGATGGAAAACATGTGTTTTTGCCACAGGTTGTGGATGGTGTTCATGGGAAATCACAAGGAAACTCACTTAGCCAAAGGAGAAATCGGCCAGATCTCGCCGTTTGGTCCATAGTCCATCTTCGAAAAGCTGATACGCACACATTCTCAGTTTTTCCTCCCGCCCTGATAGCAGGTGGTGGAACCTCACTCTCCCAACGCCATGTGTTTTGCGATTTCGATCTTGATCCATTGCCACTTAGACGAAGTCTCACAGGGTGATCGCCTTGCGTTTACTGACCCTTTTGTTGCGATTGCACGCGGCTGGTTGGTTTTGGTTGCAAGGAAACTAGTTGCTTGAGTGGTATGTTTGTGGATCTGTTGCAGCCGAAGCAAGCTGAGGGACTGTTCTGGTATGCTTGGGCATTCAGCTTTTCAGAGATAACGATTTAAGACATGCATATGTCACAAGTCCATCTGGCTGGTTCTTGTGAGACGGATCGCAAATGAGCAGGGGTTGCTTGTTTTACTATTAACTAAAAGGCCATGATGCACTCACTCAAGAGAATTTGCGCTATGCCAAAAGCAGCATGAACAAGCACATCAAGCCTGCGGTGTGGCACCAGCATGGAGCGCAGTGTCCAAAGTGTACGAGACAGTGGCTCTGAAGGATGACGAGTCTTAGTGCCTTTCGGTGTCGGCACGGAGAGAAAGAAATCTAGGGGTTGATTCCTTTCCCATTCTTTGCAAGCATCGTTCTTTTCGAAAGACCGGCTGTTTTTTGCAGGGATTTGGTTGCTTGTTGTGTTTTTTTTAGAAAGAAGGATGCCTGGAAAGAATGGAAATGGAAGGTACCCCTAGAAGAAAGCGTTCGCTTCACTGGCGGCCTGTCGCCGCAGCGGATCCTTTTGCTGTCTGGTGAGCAAGGGCTTTACAAGCGAAGGGACGACCGCTTGCTGTGTGCAGTTCCTGGGGGTTAGGGAACGACGAAGTTTCACGACCTCAATCATGAGTCGTGGAAAAAAGGTCCATCGGGCCAAGCTGGTGCCCAAAAGAATCTTTCAGGATTCTCGAGCTATGGGTATTTTGTGGTTTCCTATTTGGGGAACCCAAATCCTCGCGTCGCAATTGTCAATTGTGCCCATCTTGATTCAGGGGTCCCTATACTTGTCTTTTCCGTGGCTTTAAACAGCATCTTTTAGAACTTTTAGGATGAGTTTCGCGATGTGTTAAGCGGAAATATCAGGAATCGCGTGATTTCAAGCAAATCAACTGGCAACCTCACAAAGCTTCTACTTCGCAACCTGGGCCCCATGGCCCCATCCCATCCCTCTCATATGGGGCCCCTTGTGCTTTCAGGGCGGTTGGTGACATGCATACGGTTCCATGGGCACCGAGTTTCCATATTGTGTTCTTTGAAGGCTGATGAGGGCTTCTGCGGGGTCGGTGAATCGGTATGCACTCAGATAATATCTGTTGCCACCATGCGATGCATGCTTGTTGAAGTGTTTGCATGCATAAGGTATTTTAAATATATATATATATATATATATGGTCACCCTGGGGGGGGGGTGAGCATATATATATATATATATTTCTATTTGGGGGGGGGGGGCGGGTTTTGGGCTACAGCGAGGGAGGGAAAAACAAACGAAGTGAGGGGAAGCGAGGTGCCGTGAGGTGAAGCCTTGCATTCTTCGAAACTGAAATATATTGTTCCATATGTTTCAATGGAGAGGAAACCAAGTGAGGAACACAAAACTCAGGTTGTTTCCGGGGAAGTGGCCATGACCGTTGAATATGGATGTGTGTTTCTTTGGAGGCGAACGGGGAAGACATTTTGGTTTTGAAGCAAAGGAATCGAGCCCATTTCGAGTTTCAAGACATATGCAGAACAAATGAGGAAGATACTGTCAATGGATTGCTGATTATAGTTGGTAACCCTTCGCCAAATTCCTTTTGGTCTTAGGCTGGTTCCCTTGGTTATTTGCACGGGTTTATCATGGCATCGGGAGTGTCATGCTTGACAGACGGGCCGGGGTTTAAAAAACCGCTAAAAAATGCTTGCGGAAATGGGTGCGGAAAAGGACAGTCGGCCAAAGCCTGCATCTCAAGTCTCCGTTTTCCGCCTTGAAACCAAAACGGTTTTGGCATGTGACAGAATCTCTCTGGCATTTGCTTTTGGAAGGAGATGGTGAGGAAAAAAAACATGACCCCAATTAGCTTGGCCAATGAGCCCCCAATGGGCTGGGGCTCTTAATGAGGACCTGGGTTGCAAGTTGCTTTGTGCCTTTGGGTTGGACCATTTGAGCCACAATCAAAACCTGGGTAGATGAAGGTTAGTCAGGGCCAATCCCAGCCATAAATAGCTGCGGCCGCCTTCTAAATCCTGTACATGGTTCTGGGTAGACCATTTTAAAACCAGGTTTTGATTGTGACTCATTTGAGCCTGAGGGTCCTGAGGTCCTGAGGTCCTCAGGTCCTGGGCTTCATCTTCTTTTTGGGTTTGGACCACTTTAGTTAACTGCGTGTGGTTCCCTCTGTTTTTTGGCCAGGCCACTGGAGAAGTGAGTTAGTGGTACATAAAAAAGTCCAGTTGCAGACTTTTTCTGGCCGACAAGAAATGGCCAATAGGGAACCACCTCAAAAGTGGCTGGACATAAATCCCCACCTAACTGGACACCACCAAAGGGTCCGGGACCCAGTTGCCCAGTGGTGCCCTTTTTTCCCAACTTTTTTCGTGAAGGGTTCTTTTTCTTTGGTCAACCAGCCAACAAAAGGGTGCCGACTATTTGGTATCCCGTGGAAATCCACTGGGCATCTGCGGAAGTGCACCCCACCAAATCGGAAGGGTGGGACCCGATGTTTGGAACCTCAGGATTTTGCAGCTTCGATTCGCACCCCACGGATCTGATCAACGACCACTCCAGCTGCGAGCTCAGCCTCCAGGACACGCGTGTCGGGTCGTTTTTGTTTTTGGGGGGGGGGTTGGGGGGATGGGGGCGGGGCAAAAAGCGGCAAGGCTTCAGGGAAGCCAAGATGAGCTTCGTTTGCTTTGGTGGCAAGCCCAGCCATCCGGTTCAACTTAGCTTAGATCTTTCTAGGTTTGGTGGTGGGTTTTCCGTACTTCACCCACAAGTTCGTCACTTTTAGCAGGGGAGCTGAAAACGGAGAGCCAAGTTGCATAGCATGGGTTTATGGGACGGATCGCAAACGAGCAAAACTGCGGCTTCCAATCACCAGCCAGTGGGCTTGTGTTGACTTCGGATTTTCATCCAGACCTCCGAGGGCCCAAGCTCCTAGGGGAAGCTCCTACTGTTCCGCAGTAGCTTGGGGGTTCCCGGCTCCCAGCCATCGGGTTCCTAGGTTTTTTAGGCATTTCGGGCTTAGTGGTGTCATGTGGTGTCCATGTCAAGCCACAAGTTCTCACTTTGGGCGGGTGAGAAGACCGCGAGCCTAGGCAGGTAACCATGAATCTTTACCTTCCAGGTTTTATATACATGGTTTCCCCTCGTCTTCTCAAGCTTCATGCGGGTCATTGTCCTTCAATCCAACTCAATGCTTAATGGGGCTCAGAACATGTTGACATGATTACTGACAACGAATAGTTTTCATTTGGCCGTTATTGTCATTACTTCCAAAATGTCAAAGTCAGCAACTGGGGTCCTGCTGCCCCAAAAACTGTTGAATTTGATCGTTTTTCAGGAAAATGATCGTTTTGCCTTCTGGGTGTTGAAATTTCAACACTGGTGCTATATATATATATATATAAACCGTTCGGGCTTGCGGAGCAGACCCAACCTTATGTTGCTGATGTTGCTTGCTGGGAATCCATTGATTGCGTTATTTTTGCATAATCCGGTGCATGTTTACGTTCTTTTTGCGTCATGGCATGGGCCGTGCCTAGGATTCGGTGTTGGAAATACCGTTTGTAAAGCGTTCAAAACCAGTTCGCAAACCGTTCGCGAACCGTTCGCATGTCGTACATTTTACGTAAAAGTAAACATGTGTGTTGCGAAATCATCTTGGTGTTCTAAAAGCCGTTCTGGTGCTAAAAAACCGATCTGGTGCTCAAATTTTCGGAAAAACCTCATTTATCCAATCTGGTGCTGAAAAAGAACGTTTTAGGGGCCTCAGGGTCATGTCCCTTAAACTGACTGCTTGGAAGGGTGATTTTGACATGGCGCCTATCATTGACTCAGTTACCAAGGTATATAACTAGGGGAATCATACGACTCTCCGCGGAGAGGTACCTTTCTTGCCAGCTTTTCAGGAGGCTTACCAGATGGAGTGCTGTTTGTGTAGAGTGACAGGACAGGCTTTGAAGAGAGGAGGTTCAATGACTACGTGACGATGGGTAAAGGGAATCCAATGTGGGCCACCCTCGTCACCCCTTCTCACCCACATCCTGTCCCATGGCAAGGGGTGCACCTCGAACAATGGCACCCATGCATGTTCCCTTTGCACAAGGGACCGAATGTGTGGAAGCGTGTTTCCCAGTTAAGAGTGCTTCAAACACCAATGTGCCCAACCACTGGTGGATCTCAATGAAGGGTCCTGTTTTCCCAAAGGTTTGCCTTACAACCAACCCATGTCGGGTTTCCTCTAAAATGCTGTGTTTCTCTATGTTAGGCTAGGCCAAACGTGAAGCAGACGCAGACAATATATCAGCTTCCCCGAAATGGTTTGGATTGGTGGTTTGGGAATTTGAACCCCTGGTTCTTCTACAGGGTACATGGGGCGTTCACTCCATATCCTGGGAAACCCCTCGGGCAAAAACACCAAGCCACCGAGCTCCAAACCAATGAGAGGGAAGCTGACTATCAGGTTTCTGTGTAGCCTTTTCCTTGGTGCATTTTGCTTGCATGTTAGGACTTTAACTTTTTGCCAACTAATGGGTTTTCCATTAAACCACTAAAAGTTGAACTTTCTGCACAAAGCAGAAAGCAACCAAGCTTTGGAGGCGGACCATGTTGATGGGCTTTTCCTGACCTCAAAATTGGTTCCCCAAAGAGACAGATAACAACTCCTACGAAAATTGGGCACCCCCAAAATTCAAGTTGGCATTTTGCAGGTAGCTTTGAAGGTGGAGGCGAGAGCTACCACTTGCATAAAGCGTGTATATATTAATATATATATATATATATGCCGCTATAATCCGCTATACATATATATATATATACTGCGTTACAAGCTTATGTTGGTGGTACATAAGCATCCATACCCTGAAACCCCAAAACCTGAAAATGCCCTTGGAACATAGAGGCTTTCCCTTTGGTTTCCCTTTACAACCGCCCTACCCCAGAGGGTCCAAGTACTTCATGAGGATGCCCAACTCCATCAGAGCAATGGGGTTTCTCGTCTGAAACGTCGGCAGGAAGAGAGCAGCGAGTTCTGCAAAACCGCGCCTCGGTACGCGGGAAACCAAAAGGAGATAGGTATTTGTTGTGGTTTTCTTGGGAAATCAAAAGGGTATGGATGGTTTTGGTTGTTTTGCGGGGAAAGTAACAGGGGCTCGTTTTTCCACAGGATATATTGATCGCACCCAGTGGTTTGGAATGGTTTTGAACCTGTCGCTTCGGCCCGAACGCCGTGAAGCAGACCGCTAGAAATGACCCGCTTCACTCATCTCAGGATGCTACTGATGGACGAAATCCACGCAACGCACCACTTTGAAACCGTGGTTGAAACCATAACCTTTGTTGGTATTTACGTTGGGGAATCGAATCCTTGGGTTTCTTGCAGTGCAGGATTTCGTCCACAGTATCACTGGACCTCTGGAAGGGATTTTGGGAATGGCACAAGCCCCGGGCCCGGGGTTGGAGGGGGAGAGCGAGGCGGCGTACCCTATGCTATTCTTTGCCGACACCCGTATTTGGATGGACAGGGACCCATCCCTGAGCTGTTTCCCGGAATGTATTTGCAACATGCGAGCCAAAAGACACCAAACAAGTTGATGTATAGTCTTCCAAATCCAAGATGGGTTTGGCGTGTTTGCGGTTTGGCTTGTTTGCGAGGCCAACATGAATGTGTTTCCTTGGCGTGTTTCGGCATTGATCCGCCTTTAACGAGGTCAAAAACGGCCAATTCACCGGCAGCCTGGATCATTGTGGACAATGGCAGTATTTGGATCGGCCAGGGAATCCCTGTAAGTGTGGATTCGGTAGGACGGACATCCAGCTTTGGGCATTTTAGCCCACAATTATTGCTGCTTGGTTATTTTGTTATTGGCTATGTGTTTGGTCTTTTGGGCCGTATGTTTGGTATGGTTAGGCTCACTCCCCGAGTTCCTGGACTTTCAGAACTCTTTAGGAAGACCATTTCAGCGAAACACAAATAATGCTCAAAATTTGTTTTGCCAACTCACAAGAAATCGGTGACTTTTTTCTGGCCAATCCACCAGACAAATCGGTGCTGAGAAGGTCCCCTTTTGGAGTTTGGGGCCATGTTTCCACCACCAGCTGCTGGAGGTGAACCACTGCTATGACTCCATCTCCGAGCTCGCCGCTGGGCCGAAGAAAACACTAAGACAAGCCATGGCCAAGTGGTCTCACGGGAGAAGCCCCGATGTGTATGGAGAAGCCACAGGGCAGAAGTTTCCATGTTTGTTGCTTCCTATTTTAAGACACCCCCCATATCTGTATACTTATATATATATATATGTATGTATATATATATATATACATTCATGTAATTGCATGTTTGGACATCAATTTCACAGGTTTATCTCTGCTGTGTGTGATCATTGAAGTGGGCGTGCCTCAAAGCGGAGGAAGGACACCAAACAGATGCAATCATAGTAGGTAGTTGGACCACCGCCCACAGCCGCTTGTGGGACGAACTCCATTTTTTGGTGCTTTTAGTGCTTGATGGCCTTTTTGGTGGGAGGGGGTTGGGGTGGGTGGGTGGGGGGGGGGGTTGGCGGGGGGGGTGGGGGGGGGCACGTCACTTCTTCGAGTTTGCTTGACAAGAACTTCATTATTTCCTGCTTTTGTGGGTGTGTGGGGTTCTTTGTTGGCGTGCTGAGCTTGCTGACCTGTCTTGTTTTACTGTAGCTCCTTGTGCCCAACCATGGTGTCAGAAGACGTTGTCTAGCCCTTGCCTTCATCATCTTGCTGCGTTTAGCTGGCGTCTCGCATTGCTTCTCCACAGACTCGCTGCTGGGTCCCTTTTTTTCTGTTTGTTACTTGGACTCTCTTCTGGAAGTAGCGTGTCAACCAGCGGACCTTGTGTCTGCCGTCACAGTGTGCCCACGGAGGTTGCCGCCTGACTTTTCGGCTTTAGGCGCTTACGTTCCTTCATTGCGGTCGCGCGTCCTGGGATCGTCATCTGCTGCGCCCTTGCTCTGCTTCCATCGGTGTGGCTTCTGACTGCTGGGTCTTGTTTCGTCGCTTGTCTGGCAGCCAACTACCCTCCTCGCCATGTCCACTCCCCCTTGCCCGCGCATGCAGCTTTTGTGGCTTCTCCTGGTTCTCCCTCAGTTGCTGTCCCTCAGCTGCATTTGTTTGGCCACCTTTTTCGATGCTGACGGACAGATTAAGGACCCCTCCCCCCCGTCGGTTTTTGAAAAGAAAATTCATCATGCGGTTCCCAGGCAACATGCGGTCTTGAACATGGCAACATGCTTGACAGACGACGCTGACTCCGCAAGAGCCTGTGTGTTGCCTGCAACCGAAAATCCGACAAACAATTGGGGAATTAACTTTTTGGTGAATAAGAGATTAAGGACCCCTTCCCCGCCTCGGTTGTTGGAAAGAGAAATCATCATGCGGCTGCCCATGGCAAAATGCTTCACAGACGACGCTGACTCCTCAAGAGCCTGTGTGTTGCCTGCAGCTGAAAAACCGACACGAATTTGAGGAATTAACTTTTTGGTGAACAACAAAACTAAGGACCCCCTCCCCCCGTCGGCTTTTCATCACGCGGTTCCCAGGCAACATGCCGTTTTGAACATGGCAAATGCTTGACAGACGATAGTCGGGGGCTGAAAAAATGAGCTTTTGAAAGCAGCCTGCCGGTGGGATTCGGGGACGCAAGAAATTCCCCACTGGCTCGCCGCATTTCACATGAGGGACAGACAGTGCTCTCCTTTCCCCCCTCTAATCACACTGGCTACTACGGGCGGTGTACCTAGTTCGGCTTTGGTTTCTGCATTTGGTGGCTTATTACCTTGCTAATCCAACAATCGAAAAAGATCTAACCTTATGTTCTTTCCATTTGGGGGTTCCGTTTGTGGTCCTCCAGTTCGGCCTTTGATTTCAAGGTTGTTTGGGTTGGAAACTGGGACGTGAGCCGTTCCCCATGCTCTTCACGAACCCTTTATTTCCGCAAATGGGCCGGTCTATGAAAGGAATCCATTTGCTTAGGATGGTTTTTGGGTTTTTCCGGGTACCAAAGGGAACGCAGCGCACACTAGACGTATTTTGTTTTTTCCAGGGAACTTAAGCAAATGGAGGAGCTCATTTGTTAGAACCCAATGGGTCACCGAAACGAGATTAACGTCTTCGGGATGGCCTAAGGTTTTGGGTGCCAAAACTACACACCAGGAAAAGGACTGCAGGTTTTGATCCTTGGCTTTCCATGTATCGGGATTCCTTTTTGGGTACCTATTTTTTGACCACAACCAATTGCGGATTCCTCACCCAACAGAGAAAGGATGTTTTTTTGGAGATCCACCCAGAAAAATGCGGTTGCTTCAAAAATGTGGTTTTTAGGGTTTCGTGATAAGAAGTACGCGGATAGGGCTCGGCAGGGTTGGGGGAATGAGCCGGTTCCCACTTTTAGTACATGGTGAATTCGTAATTTGGAAGGCCTTCCATTGGTCGGTATGGAAGTGGAAAAGGCAATTCCTACCGGAACCAAGGTGCAACGAGTACCTCAAAACAACACTCCCAAATCCCATCCTTTTTCAAATCCTTTTAGCAGCTTCCGCTCGCTTAGGTTGTTTACCTGTGCCTGGGAAAATGGTCATTGCTTGGTAGGTACGGGGTGCCATTCTTGTGATTTTTAGTTTGCTCCGTTCCTGGGGCAGCCTTTAAGCCGACACAAAGCTTGGTATTTCTTTGGCATATGTCGATATAGGTGGCCAACTCAAGGGGTGTAAACCGAGACCTCCACGCGGAACAAGTAGCAGGGTGGGAACGGGCCGTCTTTCGATCACTAGTGGTCCTGTTGTTTTCCCAAAGGGTTGGTGCTTTTGTTTTGAGGGTACTCTTTTCGGGGTTTGTGTAAAGAGAAACCAAAGGAAACAAAAAATGGGTCTACCTATTTTTGAGGGTCACTTTTCGTGTAGGAAAACTGAAGGAACACCACCATTTTTTCTGGGAGGGGGAGGGTCCACATACCTTGGACACACAGGGGGTTCCCCAGCAGTGGCCTGCCAGCCGCTCTTTTGACTTTTGCTTTTTGGTGAAATGGTTGCCAAGTTCCGTACCAAAGGATTCCTCTCTTAAGTGACAAAAAGCCGTTCGATTCATCTCTTGGCTTTTGGGTTGGATCTTTGCAACTTTCTAGGAAACCACATGTTTTCATGCCAGCCCACAACAGTGAACCTCTTTCATGCAGGTTTGCCCACAGCACATCTAAGCCTTGTTAGGTGGCCACTGGCAGCCACGCTGACGCAGCTTTTGGAGGGCTTGCTTGGCGGTTTTCGTTTTTTTTTTTAACCAAGGAGCAGATCTGCAGACTCAGCTTCCCGACCATGGACGCGATCAAAGATGAGGCGGGACTAGTGCAGAGAAAAAGGGCGACGGTCCGCGGGTGAAAATTGGTCACCACCGACCCATTTGGGAGCCCGTTGGTATGTGGGTGGGTGGGTGGGTGGGTGGGTGGGTGGGTGGGTGGGTGGGTGGGTGGGTGGGTGGGTGGGTGGGTGGGTGGGTGGGTGGGTGGGTGGGTGGATAGGTGGACAGGTGGATAAAAGGTGGATAGGTGGAGGATAGGTGGATAGGTGGACAGGTGGATTGGTGGTTAGGTGGTTAGGTGGATAGGTGGATAGGTGGATTGGTGGTTAGGTGGATAGGTGGATAGGTGGGTGGATGGGTACTTGTGAATCCACATTTCGTTTTGGGTCTCAACGGTTTACGCAGTTTTGATCTTATATTTGAAGCATAGTATTTGCTCTTTTGCTTAATATGAAGTCGTAAAGTGGGCCGTGGAAGAGCAAGGAGCCGCTTATGTTTGTTTTTGGAGGACGGCTTGTCAGCTTGAGCTTTGCCTTTCCTCTGCCAGATGCCATTGCTAAACCCATACCTAGAGTCTCCATGACCCTTAAAAACCCCTTAATTTTGGGTAATGACCCCATTTGTTTAAGGGTCATGGAGACTCCAGGTACTTATCAGTATGGGGGTGTTTTTTGGTTTTAGCGGGGGTTCAGACCACTTTCGGCGAAGAAGCCCCTCATCCATTTCACACCTTTCGGAAACCCAACGGAAAGATTCGAGTTTTCTGCAATACCAACGTTCCCAAATGGTCCAAGTACCTTCTGAGGAGGTACTTAGACCCCTTTTACCCCCCAACAGCCATCCTCATGAAGTACTTGGACCCTCTGGGGTTGTGGTTCAACTATGGTTTCATTTCAGTCTTCCGAGCGGGTTTCGCAACCATCCACATTATGGAACAATGAATCTGAAACAAACGCTTCCTGTTTGTTTTCCCACTTCGGAGGAGGGCTTCCCTTCCCCCATATGTTTTCTGAATCCGGGTTCATATTACCTTTGGTATACCTTGTTATCATTCAGAGTTCGGGCTTCGACCCATACATAGTCACGACGCCAGGAGGCGATCGATTTTGGACTATGAACGCAAGTTGGCAATCCAGTTTGGTACCCCACAGAAAAGCTGACTTTGTAGGGGTAAATGGGTGATTTCGGCGACTTATAGGGGTCAATTGAATGAGTTTTGCGACTTATCGGGGTAAATGTGTAATTTTAGCGGGTATTTTTTTGATGTTCTGCAACCATAGCCACTTCGTAGCCTGCCTCAGGCATTGCAACCACTTTGGTATCACTAGGCTCTCAATGGCATTGTTTGGGGTCTGGGCGGGGCTCCCCGGAACTTTGGGGAAGGTTGGCCTTGCAAAACAAGTACAAGGCGCCTTTGTCTTTTTGCCATGGACACCACGACCCTAACTATGAGGGCTCTTAACCCCCGAAGCCCTGAATGAATCATACGGTTCTGTTTTCTCGTCTGCGGATTTTTTGCAGGTCTGCACCGCCTCCTGCGTCCGCAGCGTGGAGAAGGCGCGCCGGGGCGAATCGCCTTCAGTCGTCGTACCCTCTAAGATGTGTCGTTGGTTGACTGGAAAATACTTTGGTGCATGTTGCTTGGATGTTAGGACTTTAACTTTTTGCCAACTCACGGGTTTGTTCATTAAACTACGAAAAGTTAAACTTCTGGCAGTGGAGCAGAATGCAACCGATAAGATGTGTCGTTGTTGTTAGGGAAAATAGGTGTGTGTGTGTGTGGTGTGTGTGTGTGGTGTGTTTTTGGAGGACCCACAACATGGATGTTTTCCTCCTGGTGTCCCTTGAAAATCACCAACCAGGGGTACCGCTCAATAAAAAAATAGACCCAGCTGGAGTTTGTTTGATGACCTTTTGTGATACCAAGCGACCTGACCACGGTAGGTTTGCAAGATCGTCTTGAAAAGGCGTATGTCCACTTCGATGATTCGGACAAGGGGTATCTAGGGCTGAAGGCGACAGCTAGGAGCAACCGACAGAGACGAAGCTTCACTCTTTGGGCAAACGGTGATTGGTCAGTTTGGATAGCAATACCTGGAACTGGCTTTCATTGGTTTTATTCCATCAACCAGGGCCATCGAGATTTTTCACATGGGCCCCCAGATTGAATCCTTGGCCATTATCAGCTTAGGGGACTCATAACAGAGACCAATAGATCACCAGTGTTGCGGCCTTACCGAGCAGCATGCCACAAGCCTCAGGGCATCTTTGGGAAGACATGCCGGGACTCCCCCAGTTTGGGGTTCAGAAGTTCATGGAAGTGCATGTGGTTGGCCAATGACCCTTTTTGGGCAAACTAGCAGGAAAAAGCTCTTTTTTAGGGTCCCCCTATTTTGATACATACCCCTGTGGTTTCCCTCGTGTAAACCTGACTCCGGTTTGGCATCGGTACCTTTTTCTTCCCAGGTACGGCAGAGGTGCGGGCAGTATCAGGTGGTGCAGGACGGCACCCACGGCATCGTGGCGTATCAGCCGCTCGGCGAGATCAGATGAGCCATCGCATGGCCCACAGCAAAGGCCCCAAGGGCACCTAGGTCCCCCAGTAGTGCCCTTTTACCATTTTCTGGAGGAGGGTTCCCCTACTCAAATATACTACAGAAAAAAGGGTACCCTTACTCTAACCTCTCAACTGGAGGACCTAGGTAACCTATACTTTTGTGGGCGTGTCTCTTTCTAGGAGATCCTGAAAATGGATGTGTTCCTTTTGGTGTCCCGTTAAGCCGACTCAAAAGAAGCCACTGCCACACCTTTGCAACTCGTTGTTGGTTATTGAGGAACAAACATGTTTACTCAACAAGTTGGATGTTCCAGATCCGACCAAATACCATTCCCACTAGCAAACCTGCAAGGTCAATTTCCTCAGCGAACCCGTCAGCCATCAAAGCCCGTGGTTGGTTGTCCCGAGTGTTTTGCTTGGTCAACACCGAAAGAATTGTTTTTGTTACATGGAATCGGACCGGGACCCCAAAACGGCACTCGTTGTTTTCCTTTTGTTTTTTTCAGCCATAAAATAGGGGTACCCTCAAAGAGACAAACCCACACGGTTCACGGTTCAATACCAAATCCGGGTCAGCATTTTCTCAGCTGCTCAAAGCGGTTTCCCCCCCCCCCCCCCCCGGCTTTGGCAACCACATTTAGTCCAGGTTTCAGGTTATCCTTTTATTTCCAGGTCCCATACGGGCAAGTGAGTTAGGTGTGTGTTTATGGAATTGGTAATTGGTACCCTTTGCAGCTCTGACCAGGAAACCAACAAGACAATTTGGGCGTTCCCTTTTCTAAGGACACACACACACACACTGTGACACACTTTAGACTTTGGTGAGAGACGCGTTCCAACTTCCTTGTGTGGGGGTGTTGGTGAATCAACATTGTTCGCGCCCCAAAAGCGGATTCCCCTTGGCTGTCTTAGGTCGTCTGTTTGGTTTAGTTGGGCTTAGAGGAAAGCCTATAGAGTTTGTCTTAACATAGGGGGACCTGCCAAAATGACATTTAACAAAGGGGGACCCCCAACATGGCATCGATTTTCCTTGTGCTTTCCCTTCAAACCCACCCAAAAACTGTACCAACTCCAAAAAGACGAGCCACCCATAGTAGAAGCCCTCAGCCAAGGGGTTTTGGGCGCTGCTCAATTGGCTGTTGATACTGCTTTGGACCAAACCTTTTGGGAGCACGGCAAACTTTGGACTTGTTGGGACCAATCCACTCAAGTGAAACAAACGGCAGTGTCTGCACCGGAAACTTTGGTAACTCAAATCTACCGATACGTCTATCATTCGGGCATGGTTCTTTGGTTGGGACCTTTCATCATTACAGTGGGCTAGCAGTCATTGTTTTAGTTTGTGGTTTTTGTGATTCACCAGCGCCATCATGTTTTTCCTCACCTGGACCCCCTGCCAAAAAAGGAACACTATTAGCCCCTAGGTCTTATTGTTGCTAAAATCCACCTTATTGGGATTGGGGAACCGGCCACCCCCTGGTTCTTGTAAAGGGTATATGGGAAACCCCCCATTAGAGGGAAGCTGACATTTTGGATGGTTTTAAAGGGAAACCAAAGGGAAGCTTTTTTTGGGAGGCGTCCTAAACCAGATTTTGGGTAAGGCGAGTCTTCGGCGAACCCGGCTATGGCACCGTCAACCCTTTGCCACGCTGAGGCGGTACTTCAGCTGCGACCCAGGCACGGCACCGTGTGATGCGTGCTGCGAGCTTACGGCTGGAACACCCAGATGGCTGGTGGACAGAAATTCCCCACGAAACTGGATGTCATGTTTTGAGGGTGACCTTTTTAGAAGGCATGGCAACCACCATCTTTGGGGTTCAACACCTTCAAACTCATGTAATAGGATGTCTTAAGTCTTCAAGGCTTCTTGAAGGTCTCCGGAACCCAAAAAAAAACAGGAACAGCCAAAAAATACCACCCATGCGAGGGTTTTGCAACGGTGGATGCCCTAAATACTGCAAGTAGGGAGCAAAGAGCCCCTGTAAATTCCTATGGTTGGTTGTTGGTTGACTAGCATATCCACCAAAGCTGATGCCTTTTTCAGGCTTGCTCCCGGCTGAAAGATGAACTCCAGCTTGTCGGCCTTTGTTTCACGCATGTTTTCTGAGAGATGCTTCACTTTCTGTCTTCTCCATAGGGACATATCGCCTAAATAAGGAGAATGAGGCTTTAGGATCTAGGGCAAGGTATCTCGTGATCATGCCCACACGCTCCGTGTGGACAATGTATAGCAACATTTGAGCCATTTGGAGGCTTGGTAAGTGTGGGTAAAGGTGCCATACATGGAGTGAAATCAGGAGCCAGAAGCAGCGCCAGTGATTTATTGTTGCGAGCATGGGAGCAGAGGATGCCTTTGCAGCGGAGGTTTGTTTGAGGCTCGGGTTCCCTTTTTGGTTGAAAGGGAAAGTCACAGGAAGCCGTGGCCATTTTGGGAGTTGACGCTCACAGAGTGACGAATCGGGAAGGGACGAAGCTGGAGCTCGCAACAGGTGTTCGCCTTACTTGTGATGTGGAGCAGCGACGGTGCGTGTTTTTGGGGGGCTCCTTTGGTCCCAAATTGAGCTTAAGACAGTCCCCAGTTGTTGGACACCCTCAAATTTGGATTTGCAGAGTTTTGATACTGCAATTTGATTCCACTCCGGATGCGCAATACATGTTCTCCAGCACCAATAGACAGTGTTTTGGGAGTAATGCCTCTGGAATCCACCGTCTTTGGCCAGGATACTGTGTTGCCTCCTTGTGATCCTGTTCTTCAGCTTCCTTCATGAGCTGGCTTTCGTAAATCAAATCAAACATGTGGTTAACAAACCGACAGCAACCAGAAAGGCGTGCGCAGGTTTTTTGGCAATTTGGTCTCAGACTGGCAGGCAACCCTTAGTTGGTGGTTTGGATTGGTGGTTTGGGGATTTGAAATTTTGGTTTTTGTGGATCCAAGCCACCAATCCAGACCAATTAGAGGGAAGCCGACTTTTTTTTTTCAAAGCGGCGCCAAAGGAAGCCACCGTTTTGGGGAGGTGCCCCAAAAAAGTTTCGGGCAATGCGTGGCTTTCTTTCTTTCGACAGGCGCTCCGAGCCAACATGCCTATCAGGAGCGGTTGGCGCGGATGGTTGGGGGGGGGGGTCGGGGGGTGGGGGGTGGACATCCGCAGCCTGAAACATGAAATCGGGAGCCGATTTCTGGAGATCTCCATTTATGGCAAGCAGTTTTCCCTATGAGGAAGACTAAATCAATGGAATGGACCCCCCACCGCCCTGCACCTTGTGGTAGGGGGGATGGGTGGACTTCGGGACGTTTCTGCTTCCTTTTCTGCTTCAGGCATCTTTATTGCACGCACCCCACACATGTAAATAGTTGTTCCCCAGATAGCTGAAAGCTATAGGGGTTCTAACTTCTATTAAAGAAGGGAAAGTGATTTGCGAAATTGAGGGCCGGGTGCTGGGGGGCATGCAGTTTGGGGTGCTGGTGGAGGTGCCGCTTTGCGAGATTGACGGCCGGGTGCTAGGGGGCATGCAGTTTGGGGTGTTGTGTTGCGAGATTGACGGCCAAGTGCGAGGGGTCATGTAGTTTGGGGTGCTGGTGGAGGTGCTGTTTTGCAAGATTGACGGACGGGTGCTGGGGGGCATTCGGTTTGAGGTGCTGGTGGAGGTGCTGTTTTGCAAGATTGACGGCCAAGTGCTAGAAGTCATGTGGTTTGGGGTGCTGGTGGAGGTGCTGTTTTGCGAGATTGACGGCCGGGTGCTAGGGGGCATGTAGTTTGGAGTGCTGGTGGAGGTGCTGTTTTGCGAGCTTGACGGCCAAGTGCTAGGGGTCATGCAGTTTCGGGCGCTGGTGGAGGTGCTGTTTTGCGAGGTTGGTGCTAGGGGGCATGCAGTTTCGGGCGCTGGTGGAGGTGCTGTTTTGCGAGGTTGACGGCGGGGTGCTAGGGGGCATGCAGTTTCGGGTCCTGGTGGAGGCGCCGCTTTGAGATAGGGGGCATGTAGTTTGGAGTGTTGGTCGAGGTGCTGTTTTGCGAGATTGACGGCCGGGCGCTAGGGGTCATGCAGCTTCGGGCGCTGGTGGAGGTGCCGCTTTGCGAGATAGGGGGCATGTGGTGGAGGTGCTGTTTTGCGAGATTGACGGCCGGGTACTAAGGGGCATGCAGTTACGGGTGCTGGTGGAGGTGCCGCTTTGCGAAACTGACGGCCGGGTGCTAGGGGGCATGCAGGCTGGTGCCTGTGCTTTTAAAGGCGCTGATGGACACCGGGGGGGCACTCAGTTTGGGGTGCTGTTTGAGGTGCTGGTGATGGTGCAGGCGCATTCTTCCAAGATTGATGGCCACATGCAGTTTGGGGAGCTGATGCAGCTGTTTTGGGGTACTGTTTGGGGTGTTGTACGTCGGAGATTGCCCTCGGGCTGGTGGCAGGGTGCTAGGGCGGGTGCTGTTTGGGTCGCGGTTGTCGCAGCATCATCACGATGCCGGCCACAGCATCATGATGCTGTCCGCAGCATCATGATGGTGTTGAACCGATTCGGACGTTGTTGCTGCTTTAACTGTCGCGCGTAATGGTTCGTGGCTGATGTATCATCATGATGTTGTCCACCACATGTTGTCAACCACATCATGATGCTGCTGCAATCGCTGCAATGCCGCGTTATGGTTCGTGGCATAATGCTGTCAACATCGGGATGATGCTGACTTTCATTACACGATGATTCGTGGCTGTGGTATCATCAGGATGCTGCCTTTGCCACCACCATGATGCTGCGAGCATCGTCATGATGCTGTCCGCATCATCATGATGCTGTCAAACTCATCAGGACGTCGTCTCTGCCTTTTTTCTGCTAGATATGTAGGGCGGAATCGTACGTGGCTGGTGTCTCAGCATCATCCTGTCAACATCATCGTTTTGCTGATGAAGCGGCTGAGTAGCAGTGGTATTTTCATGATGCTGTCAACATCACCTAGATGCTGTCAACATCATCATCATGCCGCGGGAATTATTATGATGCTGCGTCACGGTTCGTAGCCGTGGTGTGCTATCTGGGGTCTATGCTGGTGTAATTTCTTTTCACTGTGGGTTCCTGATTGTAGGGATCCTACACCACAAGACCTCATATTCTGCCTTATTTGGAATAATTCGGCCCATGTCTGGTAGTTTTTTCAGAGGCACGGTCGATATGAAGCTAGCTGAATACGAGGAACAAGGCCAACCAATAGAGAAGTAATTAGTTTGCCCTAAGGCGTAACCACCAGCCTTTGGGGCCTTATGGGATGGATTTTCTGGTTAATCTTTCTGAGGAAGCAAGTAAGTTTAAGTAAGCCCCTCACTCTCTGAGCGCCGTTTCGGACTTTAGACTTTTTGGGTTTGGACCATTCTAGTGGCAAACGAACTGCTTGGTTACTTGTTTTAGCGAATCAACTCAGGCAGTGAGACTCTTGCTGTCCGTCAGCACTGTTAAGTTGAGTGGTATGACCAATCTTACTTCACCACCGTTCATGTTGACCCGTTTTTACGTCCCTCCAGTTCTCAATCAGGAACATCCCTTTCTAGTGGGATTCATTTCTTCAAAAATGCAATCCTGATGAATATCTGGGAGGGGAATTATTGAACAGATGTTGACAGTATTGCAGCACCACTGTACTGCATGATTGTCGCACTGCAAGCCCACCGTCGACTGCAGGATCCCACCTATAATTGTAAAGCTGTGTACCTTAGTGGGCCAAGTTATGTGAGCAAGACTCGTATCTGCGTCGAGGTTGGCAATATAATTGTCTTGCGTTTTTGCCCTTGACTAAAGCAGGGTGTGTCCCAAAGTGGCACTGTCAATGGACACCACAGCAATTGCAACCATTCCAGGGCAAATCCAGTGACCCTGCAAATATGAACAAAGGACATGTTTGAATCTTGGCTTGGGGTTGAACATTTGACCAAGGGTTGAGCATCCCACCCATCTGTAATATAGGTGTCATTTTTTGTTGTTTTGGTGGTAGAACATGGATGGATGGTGATTCCTGGTTGTCCTGGTTGTTTCATCATCCAGGGCTTCTATTTTCAACCCAAAAGACGCCTATGTTCAGGAAGTTCTCCAGGAAATTTGGCAAGTTCGCGCCAAAACCAGGGGCTTGGTGCGAATCCATCTCTAGGTCGTCCAGTAGTGCCCTTTTACCAACTTGTTTGGGGGAGGGTTCCTCTACTAAAATAAACTACAGCAAAAAGGGTACCCTTATTCTAACCTCTCTACTGGAGGACCTAGAAATTGCAGGGTTCTTATTTCAGTGTGGGTTCCTGATTATAGGGACCCTACAACACAAGACCTCACCCGGCAAGGCCATATTCTGCCTTATTTGGCCTAATTCGGCCCGTTACTGGACAACCCAGATCTGTAAAACTTGATCGCTGCACCTTGCAGGAGCTGTCCACGGCTGTGACCGCAGATGCCGATGGAGGTGCCATTTTGCGAACCGTTGCGGGAAGGTTTTGGAGATCTCGGAGGCTCAGTGGCCTGCCTCCGGTCAACTTGGTTGCTTCCATTTGCTTAAGAATATATTGGATTTATTATCCCTTGTTGGTTTTACAAGGAATCTATCACTACTCGAAATAGGTTGTTTTCAGTGCTTAAGCAAATAGAAGTTTAGGGCTTTCCCTTTAAACTCAACTACCCAAAAACTAGTGCCGAATCCGCTTGGGGTCTGGGATGTGTCTTTATTTGAAGGGTTCCTTTTTGTGGTTGAAAGGGAAACCATAAATGTAAACACCCCAAGAGCATTCCGCAATTTGGAGACATGTGGATGACAGGTAACCCAAACGGGCCTGTCTCCTTGGAAGCGACCCCTTGAGAATTTAAAGCCGGGGTTGCTGAAGCCTTTCAGTCCGGTTTACACTGTTCTGATTGCTTGTTGTCCATTCCATCACTGAACCATGGTTCCAGGCTAAAAAGTTACACTTCGGATTCGGATTGACAGAAAGCGGAGGGCTCCGTAGAATCGACATGGTTACACTAAAACCTGTCAAAGTCAAATGGACTCGACAGCGAGGTGTCGGACCGCCACTGAATGGGCTCAAGAGGTTTTGTCAACCCGTCATTTGCGTGCGTTGCTTCGCAATTTTCTTTGCTTGTAATCTTCACGCCGGATTGATAAACCCTATTTATTAGTATGGAGGTGTTCCCCTCCAAAAGTAATAAGTCCCCACTAAAACCAGGGACACCCCCACATTAACAAACAACGGCTTTGATTAATCTGGGGTCACCATTAGACGGGACATGCTTATGGGCAGTAACACCTATCCAGGACAACGTTTGCCCTGGGGCTCACTGCAAGGTTCGCCGTAGTTTCGTGCAGGCTGGGATGAAGGGGTTTATCCTCACTGTGATACACGTTGGAATCTCTTGGGCTTAGTGTTTGAAAAGATCTGAAAAACAACCTGAAAGAGATCCTTTTGGTACCATTGAGGTTATTTTTTCATCCCCTTTTTGTATCACAGGTTCGATTCCATTTCCCACAGCCGCTTCGTGCGTTCTTGAACCCCTTGGCCTCGGAAAACCCTTCCGTGGTCTCTTTGGAGAGGGTGGGAGCGATGTCCCATTTACCAAATGTGTCCAAATGCCATGGCTTCACATCCAAATCCAAACCGATCCGAAGCACCAAGCAAGAGGGTTGCCAAGGGTTGCTAAGCTGCTACACCGCAAAGTGCCATTTTTTTTTAAACAGAAGGGCTCCAATGCCGCAAAAACGCTGTACATTGAAACGATCGCCACTTTGGGTGGCGAAGGGAACATAGAACTCTGGAGATCTGCATGAGGTACCCTCTCCTCATTCCAAGATTTACTTCGATTTGCTGAAATGAACATAAGTGCGTATGTTTTGCGTTTTCGCCCTGGTGGTTTTAAAGTTGGAATCTATCGCTACTGGCAATAATTCTTCGGGGGACTTCAGCAAATGAAGGTGTGGGAGGGCAGGGTGATTTTTTGTCCAATCCCTTCGTTGACCTCAGGGTTGGGTTTATCAACCCATACATTGCTGGTTCGATCCGATTTGTGAGGTCCATCGAGGCCGGTTGGTTTGAAGGGAAACCAAGAGGAAGCCCACCACTTGGTGGCTCCGGCGGCTCCCCTTTTTGACACACCCATGTCTGATTCTGGTATCCATACTGAATCTGGGTCATACTTCAGTCATACTGAAAGAACATTATACTGTAGATGTTTATATATATATATATATGTATATATTCATTCAGATCCCAACCCCAAAAACCTTCAGCTGTAAAAGCAGCAAATAGAAATAGAGACCCCGAGGCTGAGTCCACGTACCTAAAGATATCTAAAGATGTGATTTGACCCATGATCTACCCCCCACCCCCTCCCGGAGTAGATCATATAAGTACTTGGACCCTTAACGTTGACCCCAGATTCATAACCTCATGATTGATTTTGAGAGATGGGGTGTCCCTTGTTAGTGGAGGTTCATCACTTTTGTAGGGAAACCCTGATACTTTTTGAGAAGACCATTTTAGTGGCCAACAAAAGGTTTGGTTGCTTATTTGGGCCCATGCACTTGGTCGGAAGCGAGTAGTAGGACGGCTTCATCGGGGAGGGTTTACCCGGATAAGCCCGGGATTAGCCAAGGACAAGCCCTTAATACTGCCTGACAAATGGGTGAATACGGGGCCCCCCTTAGGGGTCAGCATTCGGGAAACAGAAAAAAATCGACCAGCAAACACAAAGATAGCAACCCAAGAAAACACCAGCCCCAAAAGCAAGCGTGGCACCCCAAGAAGCACACACATAGAAACCCACAACCCAAGCATAGCAAACTGACACACACCCCAGACATGGCTCAAACATAGCCCCGACTCTAAATACCCACCTTTTTTTTCCGGGTATCATGTCGACCCTCACTAAAAAGGAGGTGCGTACCTTGAAAAACTGATCGGTTTTCACAAACACATACCCTAGAAACAGGTGGGTCTTTGGAGCAGGGGCTAAATCCTGCACCACTTTGAAACCATGGGACACCATTGTTTGTTGGCACTTACCACAGTAGCTCAAGTACAGCCCTACCCCTCGCGTAGGCTCAGTGTGGCACTCCAAATCCGCGGGCTACCTCAGCTGGGCCTACGAGCACTGCATGGACAGCGTCACAGCTTCCGAGCGCGAGAGCGAGGAGACGCCAAACGGAGCTGAGCGGATGGATCCGGGTTGGGTCGATGTGTTCAAGGTATTTCTATACGGGTTGTTAGGGGGTTTGGTTTCGTTGAGGTAAGTGTTTTAAAGGGTTTCGTAAGCTTCTCCATGAAGTTGAGTAGAGGAAGGGGAAATAATGGCAAAATCAATTAGTTGTTTTTGTCATAGTTGGTTAAGTCGGGAACAACGAACAACCGAATTACCCAATATTTAATTACTTACTTGCCCATGGATTTTTTTAAGTAGGGGAACAATGGTATGTTTGTCCTTTTTGTTACCACGTTTCAGTATTGTAAGCAAGAACCGTGCTTCGCAGAGGGAGTCACCTGAAACTGATGAATCCAACTCCGTGACTTCCTTGAATCTTGAGCTATTTCCATCGCCCCTTTTTTCCGAGGGAAAAACCACCTAAGACTGTTTAAGCAAGAGGCCCTGGTATTTTCCATTTGCTTCCCCGGGAAATACCAACACGCCTTAATTATTGTTTCATTCCCATGGCTTCATTTCGTGGTACGAGAAGCGGATTTCGCACCTGTCCACAGTATGGATCTTTTCCGGTACCCGGCATTCCAAGTCCCCCAATTCTTACCTCCTTGTGGATTCAATTGTTTTTGACGGAGTGGCTGAAGCATGCGAAACAGCCAAAGAGCCTACTCCATGCTTCTTCTTGGCGCATGGAACACCTTTGAAACAAACGCTTCTTGTTTGTTGACCTCTCCATGGCGAGCTGACTCCACTCAAATTGTGCCATGATCAGTTGGGCCTGCAGTCGTCATGTTGAGACTGTCTTGGGTCATCAAAGTCATCCAGGTCGTTCCCTTTCAACCTACCCTCGGGTGACTTTGGACATGCAGGTTCAGGACTCACTAATTCTCGCGTGTCCATGCCTCCCGCTGTTTGTGCAGTGGCCGCCCTCTGCAGTTCTTGTGCCAGGGAGGCTGGGCCTTTGCACATGACACGAGGCATCTGGTTTAGTCTCACTTAGTCATTTGGTCCCTCAATTCATGCTTGCAACCCCTGCAAATTGAAAGCTCGGTGCTTCTGCCGAATCAGAGAAGCTATTTCGAGTGGCGTATGCAAAGTGCTCCTGAGCAGCATGCAACAAATCTGCTGCAGCACTGGGCAGGCCCATGCAGATTTCAGTCGGCTGATTGCACTCGAGTACACAACACGTTTCTCATTTCCGAGTCTGTTCCCGTTTTGCCTCATGTAGTAAAAGCATAACTTCAACGCCACGGGCCGAAGTTCTGATGCATCGCTGGAGCATGCGAGCACAGCCAAGTGGTCCTCCACGATCCAGATCTGTGGGAACGAAGCGAAGCTGTGCAAAGAACAGTGGCCAACTTCGAGTGCGAGGAAGAGCGGTGGCAGGGAGAAGGCTCGCGCTGCAAGACGTGCGGTCGGAAGCACGTGTACTGTGAGGGCGTGACGGTAGTGTCGCGGTCCCGGTCGCCTCGACTTTGGGCTAGGCTGGTTTTTGGTGTGTGCCGTCGCACCAGTGAATCACAGCAGTTCAGCAAGTTCAATCCACAAAGCTCGGTATGTCTTTTGTTGCTGCCGCTCGGGTTTGCACGTCGGTCTTTTTTTTCTGGGGTTTCCCTTTGCGAGGTCTGTCTGTATGGGAATCCGAAAGGAGGAGGCAAACTCCATCGTTTCGGTCCACCCACTTGAGCCACAATTAATCAAGCCTGTGTAAGATCAGTGGAGACAAAGCCTGGCCATCCAGTTACCGCCTTCATTGCTTTTTGTGCCCACTTTTTGTACCGGGTGTTCATTGTGACCTCACTTGCCGAGTTCCGTTTCAGACTTTAGTCACCTTTTGGGAAACACCAGTTTAGTGGCTAGATAAGAAAGTGTGCAGTGTGGCTACTTTTTTTTGGCCAGCGCACTCGATCGAAGATGAGCGGTGGTTTCCTTGGTTCCTTTTTCACTTGCGGGTTCTCACGGAAAAAATGCGGCTTCGAAATGCGAGGAGTGCCAGACGGCCATAAGCTGCTATGACCTCCTGAGTGCCGCCTCCAGTGCTTGCGATGTGTTTCTCGGCTGGGGTGGGGGGTTCAAACCACAACGGTAGGGTCCTTTTCCCCTTGCTGAAAAGCCCAGTGCCGCCGACCCCAGATGGCTGAAGTGGAGAAGGGTTCTATGTGAACACCGGACCCTCCAGCCAAGCAAGGTGTTCTTCCATTTGCTGAAATCAATATGTTATATTCTCCCTTGCTGCTTTGAAGGGAATCCATCACTACTGCTGTTTTTCTCTTAGGAGGCTGAACAATTGAAAGATGATACTCGTCCTTGGGTTATAGGGGTGGCTCGTCCTTTTTTTCCAGAACAGCTGAAAGCGATTTCGAGGTCGATAGACCCAGACAAGCTCGTTCGGGGTTGTTCGGTGCAGCTTTCAGGGAGGGTTCTGGAGGGTTCCAGGGATACCATCTGGGCTTAAATTTCGGAATCGGACCCACAAAACGGATTTCGGTGTTTCTCCGGTTTCCATTTGCAGATCAAAAAGGGGTAATGGTACGCCTCAAAACGACACACCCATAGAACCTAATAAGGATGGTCATCATCTAAATTGGGTCCTGGGCCATTTTTTGATGGGGGGTGAACCCCCGGAAATCAACTGGTTCCCTTTTTCCGTGTCCAATTAAACCGACTCCAAAAAAGATTTCCTTAGAACAGACACGACCACGACCAAATAGGGACCCCCAAGGCAGTTTTTCCTTTTGGTTGCCCTTTGACCCTTCTGATCGGGACTTGTTTGGCTTTATTGTACTCCACAGCACCAAGAATAGTTCGGCCCTATATAAAATTATACATGTGCATCTCCCCCCAAAAAATGGCTCTCGAGAGCGATGCTCGTTTTGTCCCCAGCAGCAGAAGCAAAGCACATGCCACTTTTTCGGGGCCCTGTACCCCTTATCGGGCCATTCAGAAGGGAAACACCCCCTCGTGTCCGCGAATTTTCGGGCAGACCCATTGCACTTGTTGCGGGTCCCGGACCCTCGTCGTCAATCAAGCCTCAGGACGGACCCCTTGGTGGGCGTGTCTGTTTCGCGCTGGTACCCCGTTTTTTTGGTTATATTGGGAAACCAAAAGGAAGCGTGATATCAACCACATCAGGCACGCCATCGTCTATGCTATCTCTCGTCCGAAATCTGACATGGCTTTGCGACCATTTTACTTTTTTTGGGGGGGAGGCGGTGTCGCGTTAAACAAGACACAATCAGGGGCCCTTCAAGGCGTAGGAACCGGCCTTGGGCCGGTCTCTATCTCTTAGGATTTGGCTGCCCACCATGCAAGTGTCCGAGCTGAGCCGCTACGCTGCTTGGAGTGCAAGATAAGCCATGGCCAAAGGGCAGAAGAGTTGCGTTTGGTGCGTTTTTGTTTTATTATGTTTTTGTCTTTTCTTTTTTCTGCGTTGTGTTTACACTCGTGGTTTCCCTTTGTATAACCCAATCCAAGAAGAAGCTCAAATAAACACAGCTATCCCAGATCCCAAGTGGATGCCCATGCGGAAAAAAGAAAAGAACAAAAACCCAGTGCTCTTTACTTGGTAGTTGAATTTAAAGGGAACTCCCTCCGAAAAAGAAGGAAACGGTACTGGAGGATTGGGGAGGCTATGTTGATTCCCCCCTGTCGGAATTAAAGGGAACCTATCGCTGCACGTGTTTTATGTTGATTTTTTCAGGGGACTTGACCATGGACCTGGGCTGTCCCTTTTTCCCCCTCGATACAACCTTAGGGCTTATCCTTGGCTTAGGCTTATCCCCCGCCACTTGGAAAAGTTCGGGGTCGATGACTTAAGCAGAGGTTGCCAGCTGTCTGGAGATCCCTGAACAAACTCCACGCCAGACCACTTTTTTCAACCATTCATAGGGCTTCCTGTTCCCAAGCCACGAAGTGACTTTTTGTCCATTCACTAGGGGGGCGCGTTTTGTTTGAGGGCACTCATGTTGCGGTTCCGGATCAGAAAGGACACCAAATCGGCATCTTGAGTACATCCATGTGTTCATCTTTTCCGTGGAGGATCTTTATCCAACTTCAATCACAATGTGGGTTTGTCCCAAAATGGGGAACTCCCCAATGTGAAGTCTCCCACGATTGTTTTTTCCCAAAAGAAAAGGAAGGCATCGTGTGAGTGTCAACTTCCATTTGCTTAGAGTCTTAGAGATCTTTGCTCACATATTTCCCTGCTGCTTTTAAAGGGGAT
>CAUJNA010000558.1:673454-723454 GCA_963377175.1 Effrenium voratum | reverse complement strand
CATTTTTTTGGTAGGGGGCCAAAGTCTTTTGCTATAGCAGGGGTTGCAGAGATGAGTCACTTCAGGAGAAGTGCGGGCACTTCCACCGGGCCCGGAGCGTCTTTGAGCCGGTGATGTACTACCGCGACAAGTACTGCCCCCCAGGCAAGGACCGCACTGCACCTTGGCGAGAGAGATGAGGAAGGGAACCAAGAAAGGGGAGTCGATACTGTGGATGGTCGAAATCCATTTCGCACCACTTTGAACCATGTGAATCATGGTTTGTTGGTATTTACAGGGGAATGAATCATCATTCTAGGGTTTCTTGGGTGGTGCGAAATGGATTTTGTCCATCCGCAGTTGGGCGGGTCCTTTTTTTCAGGTGCACCCACCCAAATGGTGATGTTCCTTTTGGTTTCCTTCAAAACCACCAAAAACGGCAGGGGGGCGAGTCATCACGAGCCTCTACCAACTCCCTCATCTCAGGCAACCTCCACTCACTCTCTGAGTTTCTGGACTGAAGTCACTGGTAAGTCCCCCAATGTCCCTCCCAAGCCATTTCCCTGATCACCAGGTTCTTGTAGTGGGTATTTCTCACCACCCCGAACTGCCAATCCAAGCCACGAATCCAAGCCTGAGTTTCTGGACTTTTGTCACTTGTTTGGGTTTGGACCATTTTGGTGGTGATCAGAGACTCTGTGATTTTCTTAGATGCCCCTTGGTTTGGCAACCTCCCTTTGGTGTTTGTGTTTCAGCTTTGGGTGCCTGCAGTGTCCCGTGGTTGCCTACGTGTTTCTTTAGTTTTGTTTGTGAACTTCAGTTTCCTTTTCTTCCTTTTGTTCGCTTTGGTGTGCTTCGGTCTTCTTAAGTTTGTGTTTTACTTCCCTTGCTTTCTTTTTGGGTTCCCTCGTTTTTGTTTCGGCTTCCTTTGCTTTCATGGTGAATTTCCCTTATGGTGCTTCTCTTTTAACAATCCACGGAGTTGCCCGTTGTACAGAGACTTCTGATACTTAGGAACTTTGAAGGGCCAACTTTGCACCAGGCTTCATTCACTCCAAACAACAATCACCCTGAGTGCCCATCAACTTTGTTTGGAGGGAGGAAGCCCCTTTAGCTACAACATGAAACGTGTGGATTTTTGTTCGCATGGGAATTGACTAGGGGTTTGAGAACCTTTCAAGGGCAATTTTCATGTGATTGTTTTGGAGGAATGCATGCAGACCGCCAATATACAGTGAGTAAGTTTGGCAGTATGCAGTATGTACCCCTTAGTGGGTACAGAGCCTCTTTACCTTCAAAACCTACCTGGAAATAGCCTTGAACCTTATATAAACATGTTTGGCAAATGACTCGACCGTTTCCCCACTAGCAACAACTAAAGTCTTTTCGAGGTGTCTTTTTGTGCTTTGAGTTGTTCGTTCTTCCTTCCAACGCCATGTTTGAGTCCATGGCCTACCCCAATGGTTTGTTTCACAACCGAGGACATGATCAATGACCTCTACCTGTGCCGTGAGAGGATGCAGAACAGCACCAGCCCCCTTTGCGCAGCTTGGTTTGGCACACGCGTGACGTCCGCACGGCGTCTTTTGGTGAGGGGTTCGGGCCACGTGCGCCGGGCCAGAACTCACGTGCAGGTCGAAGCTGCGGGTCTGCGGGGCCATTCCGATACGTGATACTTCAGCTGAACATCTTGTTGGCGCATCTTACAACTCTAGGGGTTGATTCCCCATGTGTTTTAGCCATGGTTCTTTTTAAACCATGCATTTTCCCAGGGTTTCGGACATACTTTTCATAAGGTTTTTCCAGTTCGTCTCACTTCCCGAGACTTTTGGGATTTGGACCATAATGAGTGGCAAGCAAAAGGAGTTTGGTTATCTTGTGTGGCAATCCAGGAATGATAATTAATACTTTGCCTAAGGGTTTTGTTTTAGGGAATTACTTTGCAAGTGGTTGGTGGATATGAATCCTCACCGGATTCTGACGTCCACCAAAGTATCTCTAGATTTCATGCCCATTTATGCAGATAGGTGGTGCGGGATACCCAGCCCTCGCATGTTCCGTGAATTCCGTACCGATGGCTTCATTGTACGTGTATGATGTCTCTGATTTGCAGGACCTGCTACCACATGTCAGGTTACGCCCTTGGTGGCTTGAATTGGTGAATCCCCTTCTTGTTGAGAGTAAATGGAAAGCTCCCAACCTCCAAACGGGGCATTAAATCAGCAACTCCTACTAACATGGCACCTGACGGGTAATTGGTTTGAAGAGGATCTTGACCTTCCGGGTACCCTCCCAGCAATGCCTCTTGTCCGTGGGAGGAAGGGTAAGCTCTACCATGAAAACGTCTCTCGCTGGCGCTCAGTAGGGAATGAGCCTAGGGAATCCCTTAACGGAAGCCACAAGGCATAGGCTATAGGGGTCATTTCCCTCATTCCCTGAGAACCGGCAAGGTCTTCGGAGCGGGTCGGCGTGTCTTTGTTTTTTGGTGTCGCTTTGAGCCCAAGAGACCGAGCCAAACGAAACTCGTTTTGGAGAAACAAGGAAGGGGCCCTTTTACAGAGACTTGCTCGGCAAGGATACAGGTTGTTCCTTGGGTTCGCAGGGGTCTAATTGTTTCCGAGTGATTGCAGTTACCATGATCAACGAAGGGCTCTTTGAAATGGAAAAGATTACTAGCTGGTGGGATATGAAAGGGGTATTTGGGATCCCCTAGGTTTGCGATGCCTGTGCCGCAAAAGTCCATCTACTGAAGAAACATGAGCCCTTGGGCACACACTCAGCAAATTGCCAGGGACACCACATGTTTGTTTTTTTGATGCTACTCCTTCATATGGGCTCGTCCCAAAGTCGAGCGACCCACGTTCTTTGTGCTTCCCGACAATTCAACCAAAGAAGGATACACTCAAAAGCCAAATGTCCGCGAAGCCAGACCGTTTTGCTTGGGAAGTGACCTAGGGCCATTTGGGGTCCCATTTGAAAGGCTAGGTCCCCCAGTAGTGCCCTTTTACACTTTTTTGGTTGGGAGGGTTCCCCTACTAAAATAGACTACAGGAAAAAGTTGGTACCCTTAGCCTAACCTCTCCACTGGAGGACCTAGAAAGCGATTTAGGGTGCACATTTGAAGCTGAGGAGCAGGTGGTCACATGTCAAGAGCAGATCTCTGCAGTGGATCGGCCCCTGGGATGGCACAGGTCAGAGTCAGAGAGTCCAACCCCAGCAGTCGGTTGAACATGCCATGTCTCACTTCCTAGGTTCATGGACTTTGGCCACTTTTGGGGTTTGGACCATTTTCGTGGCAAGCAAAAGGTTTGGTTACTTTTTTCAGCCAGTCCACTCACATTTGATCAATGTTCAAAACCTATGTGCCACATTGCTCAATCTTTTTTGTTGATAATGCGTCCCTCTTGGTTGAAAACTGGGGCTGGGCAATACTGTGCATGGACGAAATCCTGCACCACTCTGAAACCAAAGGAAACCATTTTGTGTTGGAATGTACAGGGTAATCATCATTCCTGGGTTTCTTAGGCGGTGCGAAATGGATTTCGCAACCATCCACTCTATTTCATGTTTTGCCGGGCCAAGCGAAGTCAAGAAACACAGACCCGCTACTCCCAGAGGTCACCGAAACGTGGGAGCGCCAGGTGCAAAAGTTCAAGCCTTGAATCAGAACCCACAAGGTGTTCCTCAAGCCAGCGGGGTTATTTTTGTGGTTTTGAAGCGACGCCAAAAGAAAAAAACACCCCTTTTTGGGCTTTCCCCTATTGTAGAAGCACCCCAAGGTGTTGTTTGAACCTGTGGTGGGACAGGGGGGCCGTTCCGGGCCTTTGGTTTCCTCATGCCCATTGATCGGATCTGACCGCGAGAAGGCCTTGGCGTCATTGTTCGGTTGGCGAGTGATTTCAACATGCCAGCACCCAACCCCTGAGAAAGCAGGCAAGGGCGTGGAGAATAGCCCTAGTGTATCCCTTTTTTGTTTTTTTCTTCGGAGGGTTAGTTGCACCCGGTGGGTATGGAACATGCACGTAGCCAGGCTGTCTTTCTCACTGTTGCATTGGCAAGCGGGGAAAATCGGATCGTGCGTACTTAACCTTAACGACCCTCAGCATGGAGAAGTGCTTTGACCCAACCATGCGTCCCCGTATTAAATAACCACCGATACCTCAATTCCTGAGTTCCTGGACTTTAGTCAGTTTTTGGGTTTGGCCCATTTTAGTGGTAAATCCAATCTTCGGGTACTTTTTTTGGCCATCGATTCAGGAAGTGAGACACAGGAATGTTTGGAGGACAACTTCCTCATGTGAGGGCACATTGTGAGCACTCGCTCCCTTTTGTGGGTTTTGCAAGCCTGGGAGCGGAGAAAAAACACAAATCGGTGGCTGCCCAAGAGCGTTGGGCTTGTGGGGGGGGGGTCTCTCAGAATTTGGTTTGGGCGTTGTTTGCCTGCCAACCACTTGGAGAATTCGTAAGAGGGCTGATTCTTGCTGTGAAACCAAGCAAGCTTTTTTGAGTGAAACTGATGGTCAAACCAGGACCTGCAAGTACTTCCATTTGCTTAAGGATATTTTGAGTTTCCCTTGTTGGTTTCAAAGGGAATCTGACACTGCTGGAAATAATTTTATTTTGTCCAGGGGGCTTAAACAAATGGAAGAGAAGTGGTTGCAACTCTTTGCAGTGGGTCTTCCCCCCCCCTCCCGGGCACCCGTGGCGAGATTTCGTCGAGGAACTGCCCCATCCCCGGGGGAGACATGGAGGAGATGGAGGATGTGGTGTGCAGCGACGAGTGCAGGCCTCTTGGGGTGCGGGCCCCCCCGCCGTTTTTTTTTTGTTTTGTGTGTGTTTTTTTTTGCCGGGCCTTAGGGGCCTCAGGCAACATGACTTCTCACTCCCTGAGTTTCTTGGACTCGGACGTTTAGTCACTCTTTTGGATTGCTTGCCATTTTAGTGGTAAACGACTTCCATTTGCTGACAGCAATATTTGTTTATTTTCCCCGCTTTGTTTTAGAGGGAATGGATTTGACTACTGGACACAATTTCTCATGTTTTTCCGTGACGAAAAGGCAAATGGAATTTGGGTTTGGACCAATCCACTCAATCGGGAGACTTTGTTTTTGGTTTGGGGGACATAGTTATAGCCAATATATTTCCCACCCAATTGCCTGCACCCCGCTTGCTGACTGTTGACCGATCCAACTTTTCTCCCCAATGGACCCAGAACAAAAGTGGAAAGGCAGAAAAAAAGGATCGGTACTTGGGGTTCCAGTTTGTTTCATGGGGGGGAACAAATCTGGATTTGTCTATTGTTCCAGGGGTAACTTCCCAATTCTTTCCAGGGATCCGAATCTTTCTAGAACACCACACCAAAAAGAAAATGGGGGGAATGGCTGGTCTTTGAAAAGAAGGATGGCTGAAACTACTGGGGAATCAACCCCTAGACTTGCGCCTTTCAGAGGGTCAAGGGGAGAGCTCTCTCAGAATTGGCTTTAGAGACGAAGATCGCTTCGATTTCCCCATGCCCATTGGAGAGTAAGGACATATTTGCAGGTGCCTTACATGCACCTGAGGGAGCCCTAGTATTTTCCAGGTAAATAATCTTGCCGCTTGCCCTTTATGTTCCCATCATGTGTTTGTGCCATCTCGGTAATGTCGGCACATGAAAAGTAAACCCTTTCTGAGCCCGATTTGTCCAGCCGACTGCCAGCCAATACCATTGGCAAAAATACCCCTCTGAGCAATTTATTCACACCTCATACATAATGTTAGATCGATTGCCACTACTTTTGCCAATACTACCTCCTTGCATGGTCTCAAGGGTTGCCATTCCAGAATTAACGGACGACAGCTAGCCGGAAGCAGCAACTTTCTTACAACTAGTTCAACAAAACCGCATGGTTTAAGAAGCTGGTAAAGCGTAACCCCCTTCATGGCTACCCCCCCGAACAACACAATAATTGCCCTCAGATTCCTCCTGGCCCTCTCCAGCCCTGGACAATGAAACATGCAACTTCTGTTGCAATCCTACTGATGGACGAAAATTTCTTTACCACTGTGAAACCAGGGTTGACACCAGACCGTTTGTTGGTATTTACGTTGGGGGATCAAATCATTCCTGGGTTTCTGAAGGGTGCGTTGCATGGAATTCGCGCCCATCAGTGGCCAGACTCAACTGGAAGCTTGAAGTGGAGCTCAAGATAGAAGACCCAGGTGGATCCATCCTTGGGCGGTGGGTGCCCTTGCTAGAAAAGTAGATGGTGATTCCTGGTTTACCTGGTGGTTGAATCATCCACCTATCCCATCTATTTCCCCTAACAGGACACCTATATGCTTTCCTACTGGCCAGACAGGGGTCCACAGTCCACAGCACCAGAGAGGACTGGCCAGGTCCCCCATGAACCCAATGGAGCCAGGGGCCCCCTCCCAGAATTAGCTCCACCAGAAAAAGCGCTCGCTCGCTCGCTCGCTCCTTTTTTTTGCGTTTTTGTGTTGGTTGGTTCCCCAGGGGTTAGTTCCCCTTTTTGCTTTTTGTTTTTGCCTTTTTTGTTGTGTTTTTTTGGTTGGTTCCCTTTTGTTTTCCACGAACCAGGCAAAACAGATCTCATTTCTTTTTGCTGGGGTCCACGAATTCCAGCCTAGAATGCGGAGGGCATTTGGCTTTTTCATGCCTGTTGCATTTGGAGAAGCAGCATGAGACCTCCAAGGACACTGACGTGGTTGCTATGCTGGATCTTTAGACTTGAACTTGTTGGTAGAAATCAAGCTGGTTTTCCGAATTGAACCCCAAAGAAAGTTGAACAAAATGCATAGGGGTCTCGCCAGCAACGAAGCTGCGCAGACAAACAAAGCGACTCCCAACTGGTGCGCTTTATCAGCATGGCTTGTCTCCAAAAGGGGGAACTTCCAAGCACTTGTTGGTGTTCCTTCGATTTTTTAATGCAACAGAAAAGAGGGTACCCAACAAACATAATTCAATTCATCTGAATGAAGACATCTTTTGAGGAATTTCAGGTGAGCATCCACCCCAAAAGCCATCCTCATGAGGCACCAAGGGACCCGGGTCAGTATGGATCGCCCTTCCAGGAACTACATCGCGTCCGCCTCCGACTCGTGCCAGCATTATGCCTACCTGGTCAACAGCCTGCAGGTGGGGCCGGGCAGGCTGGTTGGCTTGGGAGGCTAGGTCCCCCAGTAGTGCCCTTCTCTCCCCTTTTTTGGTTGGGAGGGTTCCCCTACTAAAATAGACTACAGAAAACAGGGTGCCTAGAGTCTCCATCTGCATGACCTTAAAAAGTGGGGTCATAACCCCTTATATAATTTTGGGTAACCTATCTATTCTAACCTCTCAAATCTGGAGGACCTAGGAGAGCTTTGGAGGTGCCCAACGCCAACGAAACAGGTTCCCTTTGACCCCGGTCTATGGAGCAAGAACCTGACGTTTTGGGGGTCCCTTTAAAAGGAAGATGGTCCAAAACAGAACCCCCGAAACGTCAGGTTGCATGTTGATTGGTGGGAGGGTAAGACACATTGCCCCCAACATCATTGGGTAGGTGTCCCCGAAGAGATTATTCAGACATAGACATCACCTGGGTTACTGGTTGCCTTTGTCTGGAATCAACTTATAAACAACTCATTTGCAGTGAGCCGTCTTGGGTTCTGAAGGAGCCCTGGCTAGGAATCCGATGGCGATTTCGGAGCTCCGCACAAATGCAGGACACCAGTTTTAGAGGGGTCAAAGGCGTTCCGCCATGGGCAAGATTAGGTCAAGTGGGCACCCTCCACATGAAACCCTGACAGGGGGAAAGGGGGTTCTAGCAGGAGGCCATTCTCCTGTAATGAACATCTTCTATTAATAAAACCCTGTTTATTGATATGGGGGTGTCCCTGGGTTTAGTCGGGATTGTTCACTTTTGGAGAGGAACACCCACTATTAATAAACTGGGGTGGATTCATAGGGGGTCAACATTAACAGGCACCTTGACGTTAGTCGGAGGGCAGCCTCTAAGTGAGTGTCTCAAAACTCCGATGCTCAGAGGAATGGGGAGCCCTCTTTCGGGATGGTGTCTTGCGGGGATGCACGTAAACATGTTGTGGTTCTCAAGAGGGTGACCTCAATGTGGTTGTGTCCCGTGCAAGTGATAGAGAATAGCTCTCTTTTCTTGTCTAAGTTTGAGAAGGACATTATCCATGCTAATTTCGGGGAGGAACACGAACCCTGACAAGGTGACCCCGATCCTCAAACATGTCATGTTGGGATAATCAACCACATAGCAGCATTCTAAGGTTGATTCCCTATTCTGTTCCACCATTATTCTTTTCAAACGCCAGCCGTTTGCTGGTAGCATCGATGCCTGGAATGAACATCGATCCCTAGAAAGACTGGGAAGTTACTGTACCTGTAGGACTACTGTGGATGGCCAAAATCCGCTTCGCGCCAGTTAAAATTGGTGTTCATCAACCAGTATTCAAGTCGGGTTTTATTCTCTACTCATCCCAACTGCTGCCTAATTCGTGCGAAATTGGTTCATCCACATTGATGGGGTCTCCTCGCAAACGGTTTTATATCGGGTAGACTAAATATGATAGCACCGAGCAGCCCTGTTTTGTGCGGCAAGTTAAAACCATCAGCGAAATCCACCTGTCAGGCATCCCCTTGGTGGTTTGGATTGGGGATTTGTCTACCCGTGGCTCTTGGGCAAACCAGCCCAGAACGGTGAATCACACTCGGCAAACCAACGTTGGGGCCAACGACGCCAAGGCGAACCCGAAGCGAAGCTCAGGGAACCCCTGCAGCCAAGTTGGAAACTCGACTGTCGACTCGAGAACGCGGCCCACCACGCGGCTTGCGTTTTGCAAGCCGCGTGTGCGCTCACCGCGACATTCTCGGCCGTGGGCGTTAGTTTTTTTTCCTTGGGGAGGCCTATGTGGCCTATCAGGAGTCCTTCAGCTGCACAGGTAGGATTTCGCAGGGGTTCACCGGAAAAGTTGGGATGGGGTGGGGTGCGTTGGATGGGGGGATGGGGGGTGGGTTGATTGGAACTGTGGATGTATATACCGCGAAAAGCACAACTTATGTACCAATGTACCGCCCTTATATGTGGCGTGTCAATTTGTTGGGAAAGCCTTTTGGTTAGTTTTGTCATGTTTTTGTTTCCAGCAATGCAAAAGGACGCCAACCTTTTTGGAGCTCCTCTAGTTTTGAGAGCCCATCTACGAAACGAGAAGGGATGGTACAACAAGCGCATCCCTTTACTTGTGTGCGCCGCTGCTGTTAACATGTGGACTCCGGATGCAAAAACGAAATGTAAGCTTGGTTGGAAGGATAATTCAACCTTTGCAAAGGGAATGGTTGTCCTTCAGTGACACGCCGGGAGAGGTTGTTTTCTTACGCAGGGCGGGGGTGTTTTCAAATTGAGCATCCCCTTCGGGATTTTCTATCAGGCTTTTGGATGTCCAACAGGATTCTCTAAGAGCCGCTCATCGTGTGAGTGTGTGTGTGTGTGTCTTTGAGGGTGTTTTCTTCGGGAAGCGGAAGCAACCCGTGTGGTGTTTTTTCTCCTCGAAGTAGCCAACGCAAGTGCCCAGTTTGAGGTGCGGTGGCTAATGAAAAAGTAAACCACACCCCCAAGACCAAGATAGATCACGCTCAACTGCAAATCACCTCACCTGGGGTCTCCATCAAATCAGTTTTTCTTTTGACAAAGAAGCAGCGTAGAGTAGGAAGCAGAATAACATCACATGATTTTCAGTGTACCCTCCCCCAGACTACCATGAGAGTTCCCAGGACCCCCTTTGGAAGGCTTGGTTCCATTTACAGGATCGGCCTTCTGGGAGCTTCCGGCCGTTGGTCTGGAGCGTAGAGTCTCCGCGACCCTTTAAAAAACGGTTGGTCATTACCCTAAATAATGGTTGGTCATGGGCCTATTTTTCATTCGGGTCATGGAGACTCCATACTCCGTTTTTGTGGGCCAAGTCTCTGCCCCTGAGAAATTTGCACCGACTCGGCGCGCGGCGCGCGGCGAAGGGGGCCGACTCGGAGCGCAGGCGTGGCAAGTATCGGCGTGGGGCTCTTCCGCAGGAAGTCTTTGGCCAGTCTCCTGAACACCGCGCCCACTGGAGGTGGGCTTCAGGGAAAATTCAGAGGGGTGGTTGGTCTTCTTTTGAAGGGTTTCGCCTTCTTGGGTGGCTCGCCTAATTGAAAATTTATATGGGTGGCCCGCCCTTCTTTTGAGGGGTGTTGAAGGTCGTCTTTTTTTGAGGGGTGTTGAAGGAAGAACCAACGGACAACCACTTTTTTTTTGGGGGGGGCGGGGTGTTCGAACCAAAGGCCATTTTCTGGGGGGTTCCCCTATTTTTGAGACAGACCCATATTTCTTCGTTTGGTGGGTTTAGTACATCACTTGCTTAGTTTGGGCCAAGGTGGCGTGAGGGGTTTGGTCTTGTTCTTGTTCCAACGACTGGCCAAGTCAGCTTGGGCTTCCCATCGGTGGCCTTCCCACGGAACCGAACCTTGTGCTTGGGCAGGTGCAAGGGAACGAACAAGAAGATTCTGATGTTGGTTACTCCTCTGGTATGATTTTGAAAATTTGGAAAGGAGCCGTTGGACATTGGTCATGGGTGGATTTCGGTCACCATTTTCTGCAGTCACTCGAATGCTTTCAATGGCAAGATTGACCCATTCAAGTATCGGCATTCTGCCACTGCCTTACTCTATCGCGGTGCCGTGTCAAAGTCTGATTGCACATGCGGTTTAGTCTAAACTTTTGCGGTTTAGCCTACACGGTCAATTTGAGGCCATGGAGGACTCACGAAGTCTTTCGGGCATGGCCCAAATATGAACCCATGAATATCCTCAGTTCTTCCCATCAATTTTTATTGCCCCACAAAAAACAACAACCAGCAATTGAAAGAGGGCCATGAACCGGGGAAGTGCTTTTGGACCAGTTGGGTTATACCCCCCCCCACTTCTAGAGGATTTTTTGGGGAGGGTTCACGGTGCTTGAATTTGTTTAAGAATAGGTTTTTGTTTTCTTTTCTGTTTTTCTCTTGTTGGCTTTAAAGAGAATCTATCGTACTACTGGACATATGTTCTCATTTTTTCCATGTGGCACAAAACCACATGGAAGTTTGGGTTCCTTCCTCCAGATAATCCTCAAGTTGTGGTTTGGATTGCTTCTTGTAGGGGGCAAATGCGAATCCACCCTTTGACCAAACCACCAATCCAAAGCACCAGCCAGGGGGAAGCTGATTCCTTTCATTTTGCTGGGGACGGCCCATGTTTTGGATACGCTTCCTCCCACCTTGCCATGGCACCTGTCAAAGGGTACCTGGAAGATGAATTTCCTGGAGGGAAATTTCTGTCAGATGCCATGGCAACGTGGGAGACGGGGGAAAGAACCCCCGGTCTCTTCGCAAGCGCGAGTCGCCTTCATCATGGGCTCGGTGCTCATCGGGCTGTCCACAGCTTCTCGGACTTCGGTACGGAACCGTTTCGTTGGATGCTGGACCCTCAAGATTCCAACCGAAAAATGGGTAAAAGGCCCCAAACATGAGGGCAAATCCTTAATAAAGAAAAAGGAAAGCTCTGTGCAGCCTCGAAATTTCCCCACGTTAAGGGGTAGTTTGAGGGTCCAGGTTCGAGCTGTGTGACCGCTAAACCAGGCAACCAAACCTCCGAACTCACGGAGTGAGAGCCATCTGGTGGATGGGTGCGAAATTCATCCAACGCACCGTTCCGAACTCAGACAGTTAATGGAATCTGATTCGCTTCCCCAAAGTAAATACCGTGACAAAGGTTATCTTTGTCTCCAGTAGTGCGAAATGGATTTTGCCCATCCACAATAGGTGCCGTCCTTTTATAGTTCTGTAGGCTGTGGGCAGACCATTGTAATAATTACCATGCAGGAGTTGACTATGAATTAGATTGGGTTGGTGGTTTAGCAACTTGTTGTGGGGTTTCATCCATCCCTACCTGGTACTGGTACTGGTTTCATTTTCAGGGTTTGGGTGAATTATGTCCTCCTTTTTTGTTACTGTTCCAGAAACTTGTGGGTTAGGTCAACATATGTTTTGGGGGTCTCACATGGACTCACGCGAATGTCCCGCAAGGCCAGGGGATTTGTTCTTTCTGGAACAGCAGGCTGTGACGGTGGCGCATTAATGTGTCTCTCTTTTTTCCGGGAATCCCCAAGATGGATTTCGATGTTCCTCTTGGTTTCGCTTTAAAACCAACATGGGAACCCTCTCCAAAAAAGCATCCATATTCCACAAGCTGATCTTTGACTCTCAAATGAGACCCGGGCAACTTAAGGGTCAGTGATACTCCCAGCCATGAATTGATGCGGATGTCCGCCCTTGTAACTTTACTCTTTGCATGGTTTTGGGTAGACCATTCCAATACCAGGTTTTGATGACTCAGATTTCCCGTGTTGCAAGCTGGAGACATGCCAAACTTCTCCAAGGGAGGCTTCAGCAAAGGATCTCAGTGGCAGTTTCCACATAGAGGCGTGTCCTTTTTTGGGAGCAAATTGAAAGTTTTAGAGGGAACCCAGAGGGAAAACAACCCTTTGGTCCCGCCAAATTTTGAGACAACCCCCAAATATGTCCAAGGCCCTGATTCGGCGACTCGTCGCGGAGGTGCCACACATCCCATTTCTGCGCCCGCCATGCCTCCACTATATGGGTATGTGTGAAAAGAAGAGTCCCCCAAATGGTGACCAGGGTCCACTCGCAATGTAGATACTCAACGCAAGTGCAGTATCCCTCGTGGCAAATGCCCTGTTTTGCCTTCAAGTCACGTTTTTGTGGATCTATTTGCCTTGTCGTCGATTCGTTTCCACGGCTTCCTAGGCCTTCCTTGGCCTGCGAGCGGTGAGCTACTATTGGCAGACCCCGCCGCGCCGTGCGCAAGCCAAAGAAAGGATTTGTGCCTCTCTTCCTGAGTTCATGGACTTGACACTTTTTGGGGTTGGACCATTTTAGTGCGCTCCACCTAAGAAGCCCTGGATTTTGTGATTCCCCTGTACGTACCAATGTTTCTTTCAACCATGGTGCGAACTTTGGATTTTGCAACCCTAGGGGTGGTTGAATCACACTCCGGGATGGCGCCTTTATGAACTACCGGAATCCATGAGGCGGATTTGGACACGACGCCAAACGCAAGACATCCCTACTCCCTTGCTGCAACACAATCATCCTCAGAATCATCCAGCACCCGCCTTTCTTTGTACGGGTTCTACCGAGGACATTCCCACTTCCCGCGAACCTTCCAAAATGCTGGGATGTCATCATGCCCCGTGCTTGAGCAATGATCCCTTGGTTTGTTGTTTGCGTGGTTTAGTTCCATGTTTGGTTCAGTTTCCCTTGGTAGGGGTCATGTTTGAGGGAAGTATAGGGACCATTGTGTCTTCTCAAGACGTCTGGCTCAGAGTTCAGCTTGACGCAACGACGGGTTATGGTTCCAAACGTCTTCTTGCCATTCGATGGCGATGTCTGTTGGAGAGGCCACGGTAATATGTCTTATGGAGGTTGCGCAAAAAAGGGAGTCCCTTTTTTGGGTGGTTGCTAAACAGAAGCCAAAGGAGAAGACATAATATGTGTAGGGCCCCCTATCTTGAGAAGCCTCCGTATAAACGGCGTGTGACTCTGTCGACTGGCACAGAAGCAAACAATCACCTCGCGTGACCAAAGTCCATGAACTCAGGAAGTGAGGTGATGTTGGTTTAGTCATGTTCTGATTTTATACGCAACCTGCGCTGGTTTCTGTTTAGCAACCAACCAAAAAGGGGACCCTAAAGTGGGCGAAAGTGCTGTCTACTTTCAGCCACGCTCAAGGAGCCCTGGGCCCCCGGCTAGACTCTAGCGAATAAGAAGGTGGTTTGGAGCCGAATCGGTGGTTTGGTGCTTAGGGAGGGGTTTCCTCAAAAAGCCCTCAGAAAGAACCAGGGGTTCAAACCCTCAAAAAACATCCATGAAGAGATACCTGCCTTTTAGCGATTATCACTTGATGTCATGTGCATGTTCCCACTCACCCACTTAAGAAGTTACACCTTCTGATGTTTTTTTTTGGGGGGGGCGGCGTGCAAGTGGCAGGTACTTTGGAGTATTCCATGGCCGACGAACGGATGCCTTTGACAAGCAGAAGTCTGCCGGATGAGGAGGAGCTTCTCCTCGCGTGACAAAGGGAGCGCGTGACAACGCGCTTGCGGAATCGGCACGCGGACGGGTTGGTCTCATGTGGGGGTATCCACCCCAGTACCTTTCAACTTGACTGCTATTGGCTTGGATCTTTAGACTTTAACTTTTTGGTTGAAATCAAGGGGTTTTCCACAAAACGCACAACAAGTTAAGCTTTTTGCAGGGGGGTCAACAGCAAGCCAGTCAACAACAGTTTGTCCCAAGTCCAAAATCCCAAGTACTGTCCGAAAGCGGAAGTGTGCTGGCCATTGGAGTTTTGATTTGTTGACCCTCAAATGGTTGGTGGGCATAATTAGTATTGTTCATGTTTGCATGATATAGGCATAATACAGCTGTAATTCTTGTTTAGTTATTTTATGTAAAGTCTCCAAAGGAACAGATTAATGACATCTGACTAATGACATCTGACCCCTAAACTTGAGATTCGTCCCCTTTGGGGTTGTGAAGCCAAACAGATAGCTTTCTGGTTGTTTGGTTGGACCTTTGGGAAGCAGTGGACTGTGCAGAGGGGTCAACAGCAACCAAGAAAGGTCGCACTGGGCTCGCTTTTGAAATTATGCTGCATGAGTGCACGAAACCTGGGCCAGAATCAAAGCCATGTTCTAGGGGTAGCTTCCCCATTCGATCCTTCTTTCTGGAAAACCACCAAAACCCCTGGGGAAATGGCTGGTTTTTGAAAAGAACGAGGGCTAAAAATAATAGGGACTCAACCGCTAGACATGTGCAAAAGCTGAGGTGGTTCTGGTTCATTCAAAGGTGCAGTGGTCACCACCCTCTGCGGGCTGAAGTTCAACGCGGCAAAGAATGCCGCGACGTGGCAATGCTCCACTGGCTCTTTTTGCAAGAGCAGCATTCCGCTTGCCCAAAAGCGACGCGACCTTTTGACCTTTTGGGTTTCCAGTGTCGGTCTAAGTCACGATTTGCAAAAGGTGATCCGCTCTAATTGTGCGTCGATTTGGGCAAGTGCGACACAGCTTCTTAGCTGAACTGTTAGCAGTGTAACCAATCCCGCGTGTCAGAGATTGCTGTCAAGGTTAAAGTGCAGGTCCGGGGTGGTTCATGTCATTTCTCCTAGGATGTGGGTTTGTCTTAGCCCCAAAGTCGTGGGTTTCTTTTGGGTCTTGTTTCGTGGCTGTCGAAAGAAAATGGGCTATGTCCTAAGTTTCGGTCAAAGGAACAAGGCCGGGCTGGTCACACAGTCTTTGGCGTTCCCAGCCCAATGTGTGTCTTGTGTTTGAATCATTTTCAAACCATACCTGCTAGTGTGTGTGTGTGTGTATGTGTGACATATCCCACGGTGCCACTACCTCATTCGCCACCGGACCGTGCGCATTGAGTCGGAGTAACTGCTCCAGCTCGCTCACTTCCGGGTCCTCTGTGGCACTGGTAGTCTGTGGTCGTCTTTGTTTCGTTTGTGCCTTACAAGTCTAGGGACGAGGCATCTACTACCTCCAACGACTGCTTTCTCCCATGTCCAAAGCGCACTACTGAAATCAAAGAAGTAATTGTTGGGGTGCTGGTGAGGTTCAGCGAACATAATATATAGTTGAGCTTCCCCTGATTGCTGGTTTGGAGATTAGCGAGGGTTTCCCATTTACCCTGTACAAGAATCAGCAGTTCGAACCCCAAAAAACCACCAACTAAGGGTTACTTGACTGAATAGTAGCCTATTCCAGTTTGGGAGGGACACATGGTTGTTGTTGGGACACATTTTACATTTTTGTTTATTGTGGTTTAGTGGGAAATCCCCACTTAACTGCTAAAAATTATTTTTTTGCTCCCCTTCCAACGTCAACCAAGGACATTTGGAAGACTTACTATGGTTTCCAAAGTCGGGGGTCTCTCTCATGTTCCTACACCCGCAAGAGTAAGGAGAATGAATCAGTCAAGTGCATATGAGTCACACTCAAAGCCAAGGGAATTGGAGAGTAAGGGATACTCCCACAACTGGTTTGCGGAGATGCGCCTTTTCAATGATTTTCTCATGGCTCTGGGATCCCGACCTTGTTGTATTTAAAGGGTTTTGGTTGTGACATGTGAAAAGAGAAACAAGTGCCTAAGGCCAGTCCCTTAGCCTTTTGGTGTGGATGGACACAAGTTCCCACGGGCAGGTGGTTGCCATGGAATCGGAAATCCGTTCATCAAGCGTCTGACATCGGGGCTTCTTTGCAAGGCTTATTTCCATTTTACCCTAGTGAATAAATTCGTCGGTAAAAGTGGCAGGCGGAAAAAATAATCAATTCCCTTTCAGTGGTGGTTGAAAGAGAAAGAGCCATAAGTCATGCTGCTTAACAACAAGCAATTAAACATACTTGTTGTAAAGATCCCCTTCACGTAGAAAGAGCTCCACGCCACTTGGATTTATCCCCCAGCCTTTCCTGGCCCCAGGTGTCAAAGGAACATATTGTATCACCACGTTGTTGGACTACAGCGGGCCCTAGGAAGTTCGTAATTTGAGGCCTATGCTTTCGAATGAAAGCCAAAGGCTTCACGTCTGCCCGACGATTTCTGCCTGCCGATCGACTCGGCGAAGGTCGAAGCGGAAGGAATCGAACAACTGCTGGAGAAAAGGAAGCAGGATGTCAGGAGGTCCCTTGACATGTGGGTGTGTCCCTTTTTCGGCGAAAATCCCAAATGAGGTTCCTTTTCGTTTCATTCAAAGCCACCAACAAGAAGGGGTCAGGAAAGACACGCCCGTATGTAATTTCAATTGTAGGAAGCTGGAGATTGTTTGCATTCCCAGAGGGTCCAAGTACCTCATGAGGATGGCTTTTGGGGGGCAAAACGTAAGTACCTCCTTAGAAGGTCCACCGACCCATTTCGATCAAGTTCCCCATTTGTTCAAGTTAGCCTTCTTGGGGCTAAGGCGATCGGCGAGGCTAGTAACCCTGGTGACCCAGTTTCAGCTGCCTTAAGTCCCCTAAGTTGGAAATACAACCAGGGGGTACTAACTACTATAGGCAATGCATGTGGAGGACCGTAGTCAAAGGACCCGCCCCCTACACGGACAATTTCGTTAGTGGGGAGCCACCGCTGATTGGTACGGTCAGGATACGTCCGAAGTTAACAATTGCCTGCCTATAGTAATGTATAGGAAAGTCCATGAATGTGGCCCGCGGTGCTTAGATATTAGACCCCTTTTTGCCGCCCAAAAGCAATACTTGGACCCTCTGGGTGGGTAGAGAAGCCCCCCCGCCCCGCCGGGTGCTCATTTCGGAGAATTGACCAAAGGCGTCGATAAGTTCTCGCGTGCTAAGGAGGGGATCGGTTTCTCCGGGATAGCCGGAGGACGTTCCAAGCAGCGAAGTTCCCGCGGAGAAGGGGTCTCTTATTGGGAAGCTTGCTAAGCGGTGTGTTACTTCTGTGTCTCCATCATATGTTGCATTCGTAAAAACAAAAAAAACCTGTGAATTCTGTTTTTCCGAAGCCGGGCCTCCAATACTACTTTTGGAATAGTCCAATACTAACCAATACTAAACTGGCGGATGTCTCGCCCAGACCAGCCCCAGCATTAGGACCTACAGCCAACTGAACAAGCAACAACCTCGAGTCCTTTTTGGGGTTCTGCCTGCTGCCTCCCTCAAACTATGTGCATGCAATTGTGGCTCCATTCAACAACAGGTAAAGAAAGTCTTGCCTGCACTGCCTATGCGATTTCCTGCCTGTCCTGCCTGCAAAGGCTGTTTTGCTTCAAGGTTCGCGGGGATTTGGCTGCATGCAGCTTCTTTGTATTCTTTGCACGCTCAAGTGTTCAGTCCAGCAATTTTCGGTAGGGCAAGTACACCCCACTTAGAAGTCTCGCTTTCGCATAGCCGACCTTTTAACCTTTTGGTTTCCCCTTGGCCCATTTTGAGGCAGGTTAACCTCGGTATTTCTGGGCCTTTTGAGCAGCTGAGGCTTCCGTATGATTGGACGGATTTTCCATTTTTTCCAGGGCGCGCATTTCCTGAAGATTATGTTTTTCTTCATGTTCCCCTGTTGGTTTTAAAGGGCATCGATTGTGATGGGACTGATTGTCCATATATATTTTTTTCCAGGGGAGGCGTCTCCGCAAATGGAGGAATCTCTCATGATTGGACATAATATGTTGGACACATTTTCCAATTTTTCCCAGGGGACTCATATATCCGCAAATGGAGGAATATTCTTTTCCGGGGGACGGTTCTCCCGCACATGGAGGCATACCTCAAATGCAAAGTAAGCCCAGGAGGTAGGCCAAGTACTCAGTTCCAAGCGCAGAATTCTCAGCTGAGGTACAGACCCGCGAACCTGCGCCCTGCAACCTTCGAGAAGACCGCGGACGTCTACATGTGAGCCGTCGTTTTGCGAAGCCGTTTTGGGTTTTGGAGGGAGCTCCGTGAGAGGACCGCCCCACTTGGAAATCGGGGGACATGTCCAAGTGAGCCACAACCAAAACCGATTCGGGTAGATGAAGGTTGGGGAGAATCCCCTTGCCATAAATAGCTGCGGATCTCCGCCTTCTGAATTCTTGAAGCATGGTTCGGGGATTACGACCATTTCAATAAAAAGGGTTTTGAGCAAGTGACTCAAGTTACCCACTGTCCCCTAAAGGTTGGATCTGTGTCCCCTAAAGGTTGGATCTATGTCCCCTAAAGGTTGGATCTATGTCCCCTAAAGGTTGGATCTATGTCCCCTAAAGGTTGGCTCTATGTCCCCTAAAGGTTGGATCCAGGTCCCCCAAAGGTTGGATCTGTGGAAAGTATTTTGATTTTTCAGAATTCCGAATGTTCACCCTAGGTCCTTTTTTTACCTGGGGGAGGTGGTCATACAACTACATATATATATAGATACATATGTTAGTTGACGGTACCCCTAACAGGTGGACTTTAAATGTGAACACAGAAGGGGTGTGTGCCTTTCAAACAGCCCAAAGGGTACCCTTAGCAAACACAAACTCATACTGCGGATGGACGAAATCCAGCACCACCTAAGAAACCCTGGAATGATGACTCCCCTGGAAGCGGTTTACCTGGCTTGGTCCAGGAGTCCATGGTCCGGGTCCCGAAAAGATGGTCACCTTTGATTTCTGGGTCCGAACAGGGGCAACTGAGATACCCTCCCACCGACTAACATGGAGGGAGCTGTACAAACTATGTTCCTCTCTCAAAGAGGCTTTGTGCACTTTCATGTTAGTCGGTGTTGTGGTTCCTTCTTGTGGAGTTGCTTCCCTTTGATGGTGTTCCAAACGAAAACCCAAAGGAACACTGGACATCACCATTTTGCGGCGGTCGGATTCCTAAAAAAAGAGACGATGACGGCCCTCGACCCTCGGCCTCAAGGCGGTTGGGATGTTGATTAGCTTTAGGTCTTGAAGTTGGATTCGTCGAAGTGGGACCGGCCGGGGCTTTTGCTTCAGAAAGAATCGGCTCCCCAAGAAAAATACCCTCAACTAACGCATTCGGTTGGGTCAGGGTCGTCAGAGTGGGGTTAGGTTCAGGGTGGGCCTCCAGTTAGCTCCAAGTTGGCTGATCTTCCTCCAAAGACCCTGTCACAAGGTCTGATTTGAGATTGGATGGGAAGGTATCTCCGATTCCTGCAGACTGCGGACACCGCCAGCACCACGCAATCCAGTCTTCTAAATTGAGAAAGAGCAGATTGGGGCCCAGGAAATCGTGGGGATCCGAGTCAGGACCCGGACGATTTGTGAAGGGATGAAAAGAAACCAAGCTTGTGCAAGTGCCAGTATGGTGCCAAACTATTGCAACGACACCAACCACGCTCAACCCCTGAGCCATTCAACAACTTTCGCCTGGTTTACTGCGATGTTTTTCGTTTTTGGGCATCCGAATCCCGGCGAATTCGAGGTACGACGTGTTGTTCAGCCACTTCCAATCAGACAAGGAGTTCTGGGGCATCTGGCTGGCCCGGCACGCTTTGAGTCGACTTCTTCTCGCTGACCTGGTGATTCCAAGCAGTGCCCAACCTGACTGGCACCAAACAAGACATATGCATTGAACTGGTTGCAGCGGGCATTGCCTTGGCTGGCCGGTGTACTCCCTTGCACCCGGTATTTCCAACAATTGGAACGGTGGACTATGACTCACTTCCTGAGAAGTTTGTTTTCGTTGGGCAACCATCATTGTTTACCTAAAGAGTGTCATTGCCTAAATGCAAACACATAGAGGGGTTGAATCTACCATCTTGCGTTTTTCTAGGTCATGGTCAAGAGAATGTCGTTCGGGCGGGCTTGCTGCAGAGCGATATCCTTTTAAAGGGGTTAAAGGGTAGCATCTATTTCGGTGTCGTGGTTTTTCCCGGGGAGCCAACTGGCAAACCGAATCATGTTTGCGTTCCCCTATTTCGAAAACACCAGGTGTTTGTTGTAAGCTTCTTTGTTTGTTGTTTTGGTGACCAAATGGGTTGACAGAGGCGGTTCTGCTTAAACACCTGTTTTCATATTTTGGGTCCACACAGGCTTAAAATCCCGGACAACCCCCCGAACAAACCCCCAGACAACCCTCCGGACAGCTTTGAGGGCACAAAATCGGTGGGACAACTCCCCAGAGAAACCCCCGGACAACCCTCCGGACAGCTTTGAGAGCACAAAAGCCTGGGACAACTCCCCAGACAAGCCCCCGGACAACCCCCCGAGGGCCCAAAAACCCCGGGCAAACCCCCGGACAAGTCTTCGGACAGGTTTGGAACACGCCCAAAATTACTCGGAAACCACTCGGAAACTGCTCGGAAACCGCTCGGAAACCGCAAACCACTCAGAAACCACTCGGAGGGAAGTATTCTCGCGGGAGGTTTAAAGCATAAATCTCGGCAAAGTGCGCGGACAACCCTCCGGACAACCCTCCGGACAATCCCCCGGACAACTTGCCGGACAGTTGTTTTTCCAGCAGGTTTTCCCGCACTTTGTTTGGCACTTTGTCCCGCACTTTGTCCCCGCACTCTGTCCCGCATATCGAGGGGGGTGTGTATGCAGAAGGGCATTCGTCAACAAATGGGGCTCAGTCGAAGGCAGCCCAAGAATTCAGTTCCACATGACAACAGATATCCTTGAACAGGAGTTAGAGCTTAGTACAAAATACAACCTGACAAGCACAGATGTAAATGGTATCGCCATGTATCCACGTCATGAGGAGTTTTGTACCCTATTGGCTTTTGAGCGGTGGCCTGGGTAAAGTTGACCGATTCCGCATGAATCTCTACCGGTAGGTGCAGAATGATCAATCGTCAGGTGCCCTTGTTGATTAATCGTAAACGCTTCGCGTTGCCCGCCTCGACCAGTCCGCTTTTGGCTGGCTGTGATGTATATACTTGAAGTGGTGTTAGCAAGTCGGCGCCGAAATGCGTGAGCTGGTTTCCAAGCTAGAGTGTGGGTGCATGTCCGCGCGATCCCACCTGGCTTCAAGGGCCAGAACGAGAGCCGCCAGAATGGCGGGCCAAGCGCAGGTCCAAATTTCGCTTGTTTTCTTCGGGGTTTGTGCCGGTTTCTGGGGGGATTTGACGGCAGTTGGACCTGTTTCAGAGGGAATTTGTCAAGTTTCTAGCAAGGAGTTTGACCGGTTTCTATTTTGAGGGGGTTTGAAGGGGAATTTGATTTCAAGGTAATTTTGGCCGGTTTCTAGGAGGATTTGACCGGAACTGGTCCAGCTTTGAGAGGAGGAAGTTGACCGGTTTCTAGCGGGAATTGACCAGAGTTGAACCGGTCTTTACAGGGATTTGACTTGGGAAGTTGACCGGTTTCTATCGGCTTCTAGAAGGGGATTTGACCAGTTTCTGTTGAAGCCGAAGGGATCTGACCTCCCGGCCCTGGGAGCTGGCTGCTTCCAGGCTTGCTTCAGGCAGACTGGAGGCGGCTGGAGCAAGGATTTTGGCCGCGCGCGGACGGACCAGAAGCCAAGAGGTGACCGCTTCCCAGCCTTCGAGGCCGAGGCGAATATGGGGGTGGTCCTGGTTTTAACAAACCCGGGGTCAACATCAGTTTGGACTTGTGGCTTGAGGGCTTGGAACCGAAGGTCCAAGCCGCCAGACCGAACCACCAACTGAAGGTAAGGTGACATCGGCGGTGCCAAACCCGAAAAAGTAGTCCCGACTCTTTCTGGGATACTTCCATTTGCTTAAGAATATGTTTATTTTCCCCTGGCTGGGAAATGTATCACTACTGGAAATATTTTTCCAGGGGACTTAAGCAATTGGAGGGATATGTTGCCCTGAGAAAAAGTCAGCCACACCGTCAACTTTTGTCACGCTTGCCTCGGCTAAGGGAAACACGTGGCAGAAACCGTTAAATCCGGTCCTCAGGCTCTTGGTGCCGTGTCCTGTTACAGACATTCAAACCGATGGCGCTCTTCCATTTGCGTTGAGACATGGTTTATTTCCCCTCTGGGTTCCAACGGGAATCCATCACTACCCATATATGTTTGTTCCAGGGGACCTAAGCGAGAGCAAGCACTGGTTTCTCTTTGGGCCTAAGTTCTAACCATGGTATTTTCCAGGTGCCATATGGTCTGGTTGTGCTCCGAAACCTTGAGCCATACAACTTTTGTAAAGAACATGTCGGCCTCATACTCGAAGGCTTTATGAAGGCATATGCCTACCTCGGTCCACATTATCCACTTACCGGAACCCAACGGCGCCTCAGCACTTGCCTCGTGTTCCGGAGACGACTCAGAACTGACGCCATGAGCCGTGTGGCCAGGAGTATCGTGGATTGCGCGGCGGCTGTTCCGGACAAGTCCCAGAAGCAGGCGGCAAAATCAATGGAACTCTCCGGATGGTTTTCTGTCATGGAAAAATCTGGCCTCGCCAGGATCTTCGAAGTTACCTCAGGCACGCAAGGACATGATGTGTGAATGATCGCTGTTCTTGAAAAGGGAGGACCACATTGTCCGGATCTTCCAATTCCAGTGTTCCGATTGCGCCCGCAAGGGCGGGCGCAGGGCTGTCAAGTTTTTGTGCGGACTCCAAGTGCATGAGGCAACGGGCAACATTTTGGTAATTGAGCCAAATGAAAGTAATACTGTCTGCGACTCAATACGAAAATTTGCTCCCTATGAAGAGAGGCAAAGCAAGATCCCTCAATATGAAGAAGCAATGAGGGAATAGCTCGAATTTCCAAAATTTGACTTGACCACACCTGGCATCCCCTGGCAGTGTTTTTGTTCAGGGGACTCAAGCAAATGGAGACATCCTTTTAGTTTTGAAGGGTGGCAAGCCCTAGCCTTGGTTACGTGATTGAATGGAATGGCTGCGTTTGGCTGGAATTTTAGGTCCGTTCTCAAATTCACTGGACGTAAGTAGTTAGAATCCCTGCTAGACCACCCATAGAATGGGGACTTGAAGGAATTAGATGGGGTATTTGCAGCCAAGGTGACTGAGCACTTCAGGTTTGCCGATCGCCTCCTTAAGTAGGGAGTCCAGACGGTTCCTGACTTTTTAAACCCTGCTGGATATTCCCCTTTTTCCTGGGCAAAAGTCCGAACGAAAAGGCCGCTGTCGGCTCTGAAGACAAATGTAAGGAACAAGCCCCTCAAGCAAATGCACAGATGCCTTGTTTTGGCATGTATTGGAGGGCGTTCAGAACTGGTGCAAGGTGACTTGTGACATTCCTTGTTTGACCCAAGTGGTCATGGTTTGTTGGTTTGAACTTGAAGGCGAGCTCCGGTGCCAGCAACATAGCAGCGCGTGAAAGTCCTGCATGGGCACCTGCACGAAAAGAAGAATGCACTGAAACGCAAATTCCACCCACCTTTCCCCCCTGGTCCCTACTGTGGATGGACGAAATCCATTTCGCACCACTTTGAAACCATGGTAAACCATTGTTTGTTGGTATTTACATGGGAATTATTTGGGTTTCTTAGGTGGTGCGAAATGGATTTCGCAACCATCCACAGTGCGGACGGCTCCCTTCTCAGAGCGTCGAAGGCGTGCTGGCACTGCGGACGCGTTGGGGGGCCTATGTCAGACGAGCCGACGGATTGGACCGTTTGCTTGCTGGTGCTCAGCAGGAAATGAGTTGGAATGACCCTTATAAACCATCCCTTGTGGTTTCCTTTAAGGGAATCCCTGGGTTTATTCCCTCATTCCCTACTGCGCACCCACAAGCACCAACAAGTTTGGAGATTGGGTAGCTGCGTGAGATTTATCCGAAGGACCCTAGTCAAAGGACCAACATAGCTCATGTTCTGAGACCAGTCCTCCGAATTGACCCAAAGTTCATTCAGCCTCAGTTAGCTAGGATACTGGCTTGCGGACTTGAGCCGGTTCCCCCCCACCACTAACCAAAGCGACAGCTTTTTTTGGCGCCGGAGTCGCGAACAAAAGAGTGGGACCCAGGGCGATCGGACGAGCCATGAAGATCAAGTGATGATTTTTTCAATGCACGTTGGGCGTGTCCAATTTGTAAGAAGAGGACGAGCCACATATCTAATATGGTCAGGGTTGCTCCAAACCACAAAATGGCAACAAAGACACCAGGGTCGAAACGGCTCGATTGGGTTTCATCTTTAGATTGTTCCATGAAGCCCACAAAAAAGTGAAAAGCCAAGACACAATCCTGTTGAAAGGGCCGAACATAACCACCTCTTCAGATTGTTGTTCTCCTGCTTCCGTCCATGCTGGCAGTTTGTTTGTTTGTTTGTTTGTTTGTTTCTTTGTTTCTTTGTTTGTTTATTTGCTTGCTTGCTTGCTTGATTGATTGCGTGTTTGTTTTTTGTTTGTTTTGTTTGTTTGTTCTTGCTTGCTTGCTTGTTTGTCCGTGTGTGTGTCTGATTGTTTGCTTGCGTGCTGGCTCGCTTGCTTGTTTGTCTGTAGGCGTGTCTTGTTTGCTTGTTTGTTTGTTTGTTTGTTTGTTTGTTTGTTTGTTTGCTTGTTTGCTTGTTTGTTGGTTGGTTGGTTGGTTGGTTGGTTTGTTTGGGTGTCTCTTTGTTTCTTTGTTTGCGTGCTTGATTCTGGCATGCCTCATGTGTGTGTGTGTGTTGCTTTCTTTGGCGGTGGGTCTGTTTGTTTCTTTGCGACTCTCGGACCGTTGGATTTTTTGTCGAGGCCTTCGACAACTTGGCGCAGAACGCCTGCAAGCACTGCGGCCAGCAGCGAGATATGGCGGGGGCGATTGTTGGAGCATTGGGCTTGGGGTCCCTTGGCAGGGTCGCGGACAAATCCGGGCGTATGAACACCTACAGCAGGTCCCCCAGCTAAGTGCCCTTTCTCATTTTTTTGGTTGGGAGGGTTCCCCTACTAAAATGGACTACAGAAAAAAGGGTACCCTGATTCTAACCTCTCTGGAGGACCGAGAGAGAGAAAACAAGTGAATCCTAAGCCGGGTATTGATCAATCCGAGTTTATTACTTGGGGGGATGAGGAGATGTCCAATTCTGGGGTTAGTGGGGAATCAGACCACGTTTGCAGGGGAACACTGCCACTTGAACTGGGGTGGATCCATATGGGGTCAACAGAAGGCCTAGATTGAACGCAACGGGTTCTGACAAAGGGGTTCTGACAAGCGGTGTATAAGCGCGTTCCAGTTTGCAAAGGACGCTGATGTGTGCAATTAGCATCCGAAAGACACCCATGCAGTTTGCTGGACTCCCTGTTTCTTTAAATACTCCTTCGCTGGACTCCCCTTGTGTAGAGTAGACGCCACGTTCGCCTTTCAGACCCTCGCTCCCCGAGGTGGGGCTCCGTTCCTGGTCTTGTTTGCGGCCGCTGATCTGACTAACCCTTATAGGAGGTGAACCAATGGTAGTGGAGGCCCATCGAGATGCCTTTCGGAGTAGTTCCCCCTGCCGGACTGTTGTTTGCCCTTGGGGGTTGTTGCTCTGGGTTGCTGGTTCTTCGCTCTCTTCTACCTCATCTACGAGACGCAGCTGTGGAAGCGCATGCGCTCAATCGGTCGCCCTGTTGGAGCAGGAGCTTGCAGAGCTGGCAACGCCTTCTACCAGAGGCAGTGAAGAATGAGCCGCGCAGACACGTATCTTCTTGGTCCCAGCCATCCCCTAAGCTCACAGTTCAGGGTCATATGAGTCAAGGCGACGGCGGGCGTCTCATTGCACCCACGGGATGCCTTTATGGTTGGAGCACCCCATGCTCTGGGCGCTTTTCCGGCGAAGTGGGCTCCTGAATGATTTTCATAAATTCGGGTGAAACAAAAAACAACCTCACACGACCGAATTCACCCCAAATGGTGGGTTTTCTGAAGCCCCAAAAAGTCACCTTATTTCAGGTAGGTGAAATATTATAACTCACCCAGATAAGTGTGTAAACGTCGAATTTGACTGTCCGGGGGTTATCAAAGTCATAGAATGGGCTTTGCTTTTCCATTTAACCCCACTTGTTGTGGTGAGTTGAAGCATAAATTGGGTGCCAGCAAGAGGCAATTCCTGACTTTCTGGGAAGACCCCTCCACCAGCCATGCAGGCACATGCACCCTTCGTATAGTGGCCATAAGCTGCATGGCGGGCAATAAATCCCATTTTTTCTTGGGCAGTGGAAATCATCCTGAGACATTGTTTTGGCTCATTTAGGCAACCCAGGATTGCTCTCCCAGTAAGAACGACCGTAAGACTAAGTCGATTTCCAAGATGACTCATCGACCGTCCTCCCTACAGATTGCACAAATTGAGCAATGGAACTCACCCAAGATCACGTGCTGAGTTTGTATAGGTCAAGATTATACCAGGGGACCGCACGGTTTTTGTTTAAATCTTCTGGCAGCCTCCATTTGGCAACCCAAGGCACGCGAAACTCACGCTCTTGGAGTTCCTGGGCAAATTGGTGGATTTTGGCGTGGGCAAGTTCACCGTTTGTTTTCCTTGAACCTACCACTTGGGGGTGATTTTGAGCAGATCAGGAATGGATTTAACTCCAACTGGGATAATTGCTTTTGACGAACAAGTTACCCCCAGACTTAACTGACCTGAATTCGCCATGTTGCCAACTCGAGCTTCTTTCAATTTCAGCCAACAAGTTCTCACCTTGGTGTCAGATTTCTGGGTCGGCCAAGCGAATTGGATCGGCATTTCAACAAGCCAGGGCCGTGCGCCCATCCGGGTGGTGATGGATCTGCCGGCCATGTCTGAGCCGGGGCCTGACCTTGACAACGTCGGGAAACACCGGCCTTCCGGGAGTTTCCGCGCCATTCCCCGAAGGGAACCCACAGGCAAACCAGCTTTTTTGGGGACTATCTGTTTTGCTAGTAAAATAGAGGGCGATCCCTGGTTTACCTGGTGGTTTAATCATCTGCCAGGGAAATCCATCTATTTCCCTTAACAGGAAACCTAGGGGCCATTCCCCTAAAAAACCTACAGGCAAACCCATTTTTTTTGGGGGGGGTCCATTTGCCATGGTCTCCACCATATCCCATGACCCCGCTTCGCCAGTTGGGTAATTCTTAAAAGGAGAGTACCCTGCCAAAACCAAATGTACTTGCACATAATTTCCGAGAATATTATTTTCCTAAGTGAGTTCCAAGTTAAGTTTGTAGAAGGAAGCAACATGTAAATGGGTCCCGCACACTTAGGTGACTAGGTTGTTGTTGCGGATGTATTTTCACCGTTGAGATTAAAGATCAGACCAAGAAACAATCAAAGTACGGTTGGGTGAAAGTAGCTGCCACAATTACAAAAATTGGTTTAGTCATCCTCCTGCCAATCATTTTGAGCAACACGCAAAGTGATTTAGAGGGCGTTCCAAGCAGTAGCATCAGCGGATATGTTGAGCACATGACCAAAGGATGGCAACTTCGGATCATGGTAACCATCAATTTCGGCTCCAGATTCTTGGCCAATCCACTCAATCGGTTGAAGCAAGGGGGCTTCCTTGTTTCCATGGTTGTCAATGGCCTTGACAACTATGGGGATATACAGGTGTGTCTTAAAAGAGGATATCCCCTCCCCCAGAACAGGCTACCCTGTGAAGCGAGCCCAAAGAAGTGAGCCCAAGGCGGGTAATTGTCCTAACAGAGAGGACGCGGCCAGCTGGGTGTGTCTCGTTTCTAAGGGTAGCCCCTTTTTCGTGGCTTTAAAGGGAAGTCGCAAGGAAAACCGAAGCCGACAACCCTCCCAAAATGTCCCTTCAAACTGGGTTGTAGCCCTAAAATTATGGTTGGTGAGTTCCCACTTTCTGGGTTGTTTGAGGGTCCTGTCCGGGACTCGTTTTGGTGTGTTGCCCCCGTGCGATCGCTGCGGAGTCTTGTGTGATCGAGGCTGCCGCGGTCGTATCCTCCAGTGGCGCCTGGCAAAAATAAGTGTCGACCTCGGGCAAGATGTTTGCAGCCAGGTGGGTTTGTGCGTGCGTGCCTGGGTTTTTGAGCGTGTGCGCGTGTTTGTGCCTTTAAGGGTGCCCGTTTAGGGTGTTTCAAAGAAGGGAAACCAAAAGGAAGCCACTAGTTTGGGGGTCCCACCACTTTACACAAGCCCAGTGGTGTTTGTTAGCTCGAAATTGGGAGGACCCTACAGGGGCTCGGTAGAACATCCGAATGTTTGAGTTCTTTTGGCCGTGGAAACAGACAGACTGACCGCTTCGCACATTCAGAGATTGACTTGAATGTACCACCAGGGTCTTATCTCACAAAACTCAGACGCAAAGTGCGATCCCATAGGCGCTGCGGCAAGTCTCCAACAAGACCCAGTTGCCCAGTGGTGCCCTCTTTTTGAACTTTTGCTTGAGAAGGGTTCTTCATGTTTGTGGTCAAGACCATGTCATTGGCTTCAAGGACAGCACTTTTGAAGGTGTTGGTACGTGCCCTTTCCACAACTTACTTTCGTAGCTTCTTGCTTTGGGCTTTGACCTTAACCCTTTGGAAAGAGGTGGCTATTTGTTTAATGGAGCGGAGTACCCTCAAAATGGTCGGTAGACATAATTTTGTCCCCCATTCAAAGTCATACCCATGTGTGTGTGTGACTGTGGAAGGACGAATTCCTTCCCGACTGTGAAACCAGGGTTGAAGCCATTGTTTGTTGGTATTTACAACGGAATCATCGTTCCAGGGTTTCAAAGGTGGTGCAGGATTTCGTCCATCCACAGTATGGATTTTCAAAAAAAAAAAAGCACTTTTCAGCTTGTTGTAAGGAAGACCACGTTGGGGGTTCCAATTCCCTATTTTGACACCCATATGGGTTTGTCTCAAAGGAGTTGGAGCCTGAAACTGTTTGTTTTGCGTTTGCTACCTTTAACACCCCGCCTCAAAAAGGGTACCAACAAAGCCACACAGCCAATGGACGAAACTCACTTCGCAGTGATGGACGAAACCCCGCCGATGGATTCGCGTGGATTTTGTCCATCAGTGGTGGGAAGGGTGGCTTTGCAATGATCCAACTGTTTGAGCCCACCAAAACAAGGCAGGCTCGGAGCCTCTTTGGTTCGGAGCCACTTCCAAGCCCTGACTCAACCTTAGAATCAGGAAACAAGGGTTGACACCCAAACCCTGAAAAAGTGAGTCTTGCTGAAAAAAGGTGGCTTTTGTGAGTGGTAGGGTTCTTGGGAAGCAGCAAGTGCCTTTCGCACTCCGATCAGGCCGCGGAACATTCCAGGCGGGATCTCCGATCCGGCGGCCGGCGTTACAACTAGAAACATACACCTGGACCCTCGAAACTCATAGCCCCAAGATGGTTGGTGAATTCCATTTTTTAAGGGTAGTTTGAGGGTCCATGCACTTTATGACTTGGGGTGGCAGGGCCAAGCTACCTCCATTTGGCGAAAGGGAATCTACCACTGGACACATCTTCTCATTTTTGCCAGGCCAAGCTGAAGCAAATGGAGGCTTATACAGCTTAATCGCTGTTGGGTAAAAGTCTGCTCGAGGGCTCTACCCATTTGGCGCTTTAGGTACCAGGGGACCCTTGTTTCGCATTTACAAGAATCAGGGCTTCAACGCAAGCCGCCAAATGGTCAAAACATTCGTCCACCCGAAAGCGCTGGAATGTTTCATAACACAACTGCATCGGAACACCCGCAAAGGACGACTTTACAAAAATAAAGGACGACTTAACACAAGCACCCGGTACCAATCAAGGCTTACCTCAACCCTGAAACCAAAAAAGACTAACAAGGGCATTGAGGTTCAGTTGGTTGAAAGCCCCAAAGGCAAAAAGGGCAAGGTCTGGTCTCACCCCGGCTCCAAACCAACAATCTAACCCCCCCCCCCCCAAACAAAAAAATCGGGGGACGCCGCTTTCTCCCTTCCCGAAGCCACCCATGGCTTCTCCGGTTTCCAAGGAAGCCGGAGCTGTGTTGCTGAAGCCTCAGGGAGCGAAAGCGAAACTCCTTCCCTTTGAAAAGGAAAGCACGCAGTTTGGCAGGCGCGGCTAGCTGGCTCAACGGGAATTCAGTGATGAATCCCGATATACACGTCTTGTGTAGAGCCTGCACATATAGACCCTCCGGGTGTGCCAAATTCCTGCCTCTTCGCGAAAAAGCAATTGTTTCCGCCGCTTGGGAAAGAAACATCCTTTTCAACCCAAAAAAGCCGTTTCCCCAAAAAATGCCCTTGGTTCAAAGTGGCAGTGGGACAAAGGGTTAACCTCCCGCCTGGCCCGCCTGCCTCGTCCTTTTGGCACAGCGCACTTCGCTGCAACGGCGTTCGGGACTCCGGCCCGGGCACCCAGCATGTCTTTTGAACCGACAAAGGGTAGAAACAAAGGGTGTTGCTCAAACATTTGCGACGGCCTGAGTTTCCTTCTGAAAGGGGCTTCTTACGACTCGACGACTTGTTATCTGGGGTTTTGCGCCTTCACCGTGCTCAAAAAGCGTCTGTGTACAGCCTTGCACTTGATTAAATAAAGCTCCAGCGTTCGCCGGCCAGTAAGTCTTGTACTCACCCTCCTGCTTAAGCGAGAGAGCTTTCCCACAACATCTTCGCACATTTCGCATCCCCAGACTTGGGGGTTCGGGATCCACTGAATGGGTGGGCTGGCTTGGAGCCACCTCAAAAGGTCCCATTTTGTGTGACACACCATGTGATACTTTGATTTCATTCCAAAAGCAGTAAATTGCCACTTGTGTAAGCTCCAGAAAGCCAAAGTGTTGTAGGATGCCAAAAACAAATGCATGTCGGAGTACAGCTTGGCAGCACAGCGTCTGGGAAGCCACAGCCCGTGGGTGTAAGTGATGTTGGTAAACGTCTCAGCATGCTGGGCGCAGCGAAGCATCACACGCAAGGTGTCCTCATGGGCCGGGTCTTTCAGATCACGCAGGAAGCCGGACAGCAAAACCTGGATCCAGGAAAGTAAAAGGCTGCAATCTGAACCTTTGCAGTTGATCCAGCCAAAAGCATTCTGGTTGGGAGCGTTGAAAAACAGCGGCGTAAAGCTGTGTAGACCTGGACGCTTGCCAACAGCAGAGCACCATAAGGCAAAGTGCCCATGCATCCGGTCAAGCAAAATCTCTCTCTTGTTGCTTGCATCATCTTCATGGAAATAGCCAAGTTTGCACAGGAGCAGCACGCAGCCACCAAGGAAATCACGGAATATTCCAAGTTTGGTGTTGTGGAAAATATCTCTCCGCATTACAGATTCCGGCACAGACTGGCAGAACACGAGTTGTGTGATTGGTGGCTCTTGTACCCATGGTCTTGAGACCCCCGCCGATTCCACCCATTGAGGTCGGTGAGAGCCATCTTCGAAGGGCATCCCAACAGCCCCTGCCTGACACTCGTGGCAGCAGGGAAGGTTTGGGCCCAGCTGCTGCTTGTAGCACCTTGTCAGATTTGCAATCTTCTTGTACCAATCCAAATCTCCCTTGAGTCCTGTCAACTGCACATACCATTGCCTGCCACGGACGCTTACACCCTCAGTTGCTAAGCACCGCAATTCAGAGCAAAATCGCTCTAGAACGGTCGCTAAAACGCCCGGCTGCTTCGCAACCCAATCTGGAAGTGCACACAGAACAAATTTGGTCAGGAAGCTGTTGTGCCGTAGGTTTGTAACCTGTCGGGCTGGCGATGTAGAGCAGGGCGTAGAGGAGTTCTTTGGAGCAAAGCCGGTTTGTGTACGGCACCGTTTTGCAAAGGCTTCAGAAACACAGCAGTCGGGGCACTCAGCAGGATCTACTCTTCTCTTGCGGGTCAAAGCTGTTTGCAAGCCAAGGTTGCTCTCCAACATGATCACGCAAGTATTTGTTTTCTTGAGGCCCCGCCCCTCATCCCCATGCATCGACATTGCTAGGGTTGATGACCATTTATCCTCGCCACCCTCCTCTCTGAACATGTCATGGTCTGGGTGCACCCGTTGGTAACAGCCCCAGAACGATGTGAGGTTTTCACGGCCAAGCTTCTCGTCAGTAAAGCCACCTGTAAGCAACTCGGGAGCTTTCTCTAGCAAAAACCGCACGAAGCTTTTGGGGCTGATAAAGGGCACCGTGATCTTATGTTGCCCCTCTCCAGAATCCAAAGTGTCGACGGGCACCTTCCACGCCAGACCCCACTGTCCAACGAAGCGGTGAGCGTCACGCGATGCGTTGTGAATGTTGGTGCTCAGGCCATTGCCAACCTCCTCTCGAGCTGCCTGGCCAAACTTCTGGAGGGAAGCGGCTGGAACCTCGGCAGGATCGTGGTTTGAAGCTCAAAATAGGTTAAGCCCTGTTCGGAGCAAATTTCCAGAAACCTGCAACTTTGTTTTCGAGGGGCGCATGCCAGGCAAACAAGGCCTAGGAATTCAAAGTTGGCTCAGACCACTTTGACCACTGTGCAGCCTTCAATCCAGGGCTATCTACGTTGCTAGGGCAAGGAAACAATACGATGTCAACTACACATTGAGCAACCCAACCGCGCCTGTGAAACATTACCAGGGTGAGGAGTCCATCAAGCTCTGGGGCTCTGACGCCGTCAGAAAGCAACTCTGCGTAGCTGTTCACCAAGTCCCCGTTAAAGTGGTTGTCCTGAGTCCCTGCGTCACCTGGCACAGCGTGCGGTGGGGCCAACACAGACGGCCTAGCACGCTGGCAGGGACGCTCAAAACTAGGCCCGCTCAGCAACTTTTTCGTCGATCCCCAAAGCACGTTGCCACATAGATTGGCAAGCCACACGTGTTGCAGCAATTAATGGGCCTTGCCTTTTCGCAATTTTTCTGCTGACCAAAACCAAGTTCAACTGTTTGGAACTTCCATCTTCAGACAGGGAACTTCAAGGACGGAAAGCCAAAGCCACCAGACCCACCAAAAGCCCTGCATGCGCTCGCACGCTTCTGAGCGTGAAGGCGGGCAAGGATTGCGGCGCCACTGGAGACCAAGCAGCTCTTGCTGCTCAGCTCTTGCGGGCCCGCTTATTGGAAGCAGGGGAAGATATTTCACTCTTTGCCTTGGCGGCAGGCTTTGCCTTTGCCTTTGACTTTGCCTTGGCTGGGTCCCTTCTCACAACTTTTGATTTCGCCTTGGGGGCGGTCTTTGCTTTTGCACCCGCCACCTCCTTCGGTGTGAAAGGCCTGGCAAGGGATCAAAAAAAGCAAAACTCCATGAAGCAAGCAATCGGATGTAGCGAAACCAACCCACCTTGCCCTGGCTTCAAGAGCGAGAGAATCGGTGGCCCTAAGGTTTCCCAGGAGAGGACGAAAGATCTTACAAACCGACACGCGCGCTAAGGACCCTTAAGGCACACATCGGTTTCAAGCGGCCCTAACATTTTCCACCAGAAGCCGAAAGAGCTTAAGAATAGATGCGCGCGCTAAGGGCCCTTAAGGCGCGCATCGTTTTTACTTGTTCTGTTCACTCATGTCAGAGCGGCATCTGGCCCTATTGTCCGCCAAGGCCGCGACACGGCAGTGACCTGCTCCAGCTTGGCCCTGAGATCTGACTCCAGCCTGTCAGAAGCTTGCACTGTTCAACAGGTGGCCTGGGAGTGTCTTTTTTCACATTCCCAGGCCACTCCCAGGCCACCTGTTGAAATTGGCCCTGGCGGTCACTAGGGGGCTGAAAATGCTGCGCTTCTTTAAGCTAATCTGAGCCCAAGAAAGATCCAAACAGGCTTTCCCCGAAGCTTGCGCAAGAAAGCACGGACACTTCAGCGCAAACAAGAAGCTCTTTCGTGTAGCCCGAAACAATTCCAGCTGAGTATATTTCTGAGATTGTTTGCTGTTGCTTCTCCAACTTGTCCACGAAATCGGAGAGGGCCTTGCCCAGCCTCGGCTGCGAAGTGAAGGAACCCCTCCCTTGAAAGCTGTGCGCTTCGTGTGTTGCTTTTGGTCCCAAGGGCCTTTTCTGAATATCCGTTATGTCCTGGGCATCACTGAACTTCTTCGCCATACCCGCAAGCTTCCCGATGCGCTTTGCCAGGCAGGTCCTTGTAAATCATAGTTTTGCAGCCGATGTGCGAGGAATACTGGGTAGACTGTACGTGCAGGTTTTAACAAGCCGTACCCTCCATTACCATTGGCCAAAAACACGGTTGTAGCAATGCGTTCAAGGCACAAGTACTTGTTCACGCTTGCTGACGGGAGGGCGTCAGGGTCCAGGATTGGGATTGCACTCTTGCGGCGCGAGTCAATCGCTGGGTCTGCGTTGTCCGCGCGATCATCCGTCTCAGTGAGGTCAACGAGCTCTTGTCCTGCAGCACGCAAATGCTATTTTGCTGATTTGCCTCGAGCGATGTACTGAGGTCGCCTGTTAGCGGCCCAGCAGCTGCGCCAAGAAGTGCGTCGTCGCCAGCAGAGATTCCGGAAAGGCCGGACTCGCGGACACGAACTTTCTTGGACACAGTTGTCCGGGATCTTTGCCTGCAGCCCGCCCCCCCTCCCCATAGTTAAGCCCACCTCAAGGTTCCAGGTTCCTCACAGCCCCAGCGTTGCCTCAAGCTGCCTTTGATGTTCCTCTCCACGTAGTAAAGGATCAGGCCTTCATAGGTGTCGCGCCTGCGGGGACAATGTGTGGAGATGAAGTGTGGTTAAACCTGGCCTTAGCAGTTTCGTAGGCTGAGATTTGCAATGAGCCTTCACCGCTTGGATGCGCTGCCTTACAGTGTGGGCAGGCTTGAACAACGATTGTTTTCTTTTCGATTGTGTCAGGCACCGTGTTAAAACAGCAAGGTACTCACTCCAGCCCCAGTCAGCCATTGCGCTCTCTTGAACAAACTCTCCTTCAATCACAACCTCGCACTCCCGAAGCTCTTCCCGCAAGACCTCAACTTCAGCCACAAAAGTCTCCTTAGTTTGCAGGATGCCCGCAGCTCAACCAGTCCACATTCTCAAACAGAATTCTTAGACTTGCATGCTAAGTGTCAGGGTCATAGCCACACTGCTTGAAGATTTCTTCCAATGTTTTTCGAGGCTTGCCCCCCAGATGCCACTCTGCGAATATGGATTCACTGATTTTGGCGGACCCATCAACCTTTCGTGTGAAAATTCTTCGGGTACGGCATCGAATGGCATTTGGCGTGATGTGATGTTCGCCAACGCGTGGCTTTGGCGCAGACTGATCCTCAATGTCCGGCACGTCCTTGAAATCATCATCATCATGATGATCCTTCGGTGCCTGCAAGGTATCCTCACTCTGTTCCTCAAATTCACTTGTGATCTCATCAGGACCCCCCTGGTCAGGCAACTCCTCAGCAGCCTGCTCGGGCAACGGCTCGGCCTGGATCTCAGAAGGCAGGGCCTGTTCGGGGCTGGTTTTCCCAAACGAGCGGGGCTGGGCATCATCCAGCAAACCTCCATAATCATCCAAGGTTTGCGGGCTCCTTTCATTGAGGCTTTCAGGAGACGCAGGTACAGTCTGGGCAAGGGCTTCCTCCAATGTATGGGCAGAAGGAAGGGGATCTAGCAAGATAGGTGGATTCGCACGGCACGGGGTCGGAACAGGCACCGAAGCGACCAGGCTCTTGTCGGAGTTGGTGTTCACCAAGTACTCGTTCAACGCCTTAGTTCAAATTCAATCATAAGATCTGAAGGTTGGCCAACCCTGTCTTGCACTTAGCATAAGGACAGAGAGCGTTGAGTTCCGCGATCATGTCTGTTTCTGATAGGTCAGCAGCTTGAAGCTGTTGGGCATGTTGTTCAACAAGTGACAGTCCAGCATCAAGGCTTGACAAAGACCACTGTTTGCTGACCATGGTATCCACTGCCATGGGCCAACTGAAAAGCTAACCGCGCTTCCCTGTACTGGATTAATCGGCTGCAGGCAGCTTGATGTGCAGAGCTCACACTAGTTCAAGCCTACCCGTAGACTCAACATCTTTTAACCTCGGCAAACATTCGCTCGGTGGTCAATCGAATTCAGCTGCCCGTGTTATCACACGGACACCTGCTGCTCAAAATGGCCTCGGAAAAGCGGTCGGGTAAAGTCGCCTTTTGGTCGGGGAAAGTCGCCTTTTGGTCGGGTAAAGTCGCCCTTTCGTAAATCGGCAGTTCTGGCAAAATCCGGCGGAAGCATAGCAAACATCATGTTCTTTGCTTCACTGTTGGCAACCTGGACCCCCGAACCGTTTTAAATGGAGACTGGCAAGAATTCACGCCACTCGTGCGGGATACAAATTTCCCGCGAGCCCCGTGCGTAGAGGATAGAACCATTTAAATCCGCGTCCTCCCAGGCCGACCAGGCCGTGGTGGAGTACAAGGTGGGCAGCGGCGTTACGGTGTCTACCTGGGCTGGCTCGGGCTGGCTCAATGAGTTGCATTTGACACTGCTTGGGGTTGGCAGCCACTGACGCAAAACAAAAGGGCAGTGAAAGGAGGTTGAGCTAACCAGGCCAAAGAGTCTTCAGACCACCCAGGTTTGGCTTCATAGGGGATGGCTTTGACTAGCTGGACGACTGCTCTGGCATAGGCAGCTGGATAAATCCTGATCAGTGGCTCTCAGGCTCAGAACTCCTGCACTCAACGCACGGTGTTACATGGCGGGAAGAACAATCTCGTCCAAGTAACTGTGTGGAACGTAGCTGGGCGGTCCCTTTGAAGCGCTGCTTTCCACTTCCATCTACGTACTTGGAAGTTGTTGAGATCTTGGAGCCCTTTGTTGGAACCAACTTGCCAGTCTGAAGCGTGGACAGCTGGCTACAATTGGATACCAAACTTGTTCTCTTTGGTGTCGGGTGCCCCCATAACTGCATCCACATATTGACCTTCATCGCCTGGCGACCAGGGCCTCAAAGCAAAGGACTCTTAGACTTCGTGGCGTGGGGAACTTGTTTAGCAGCGTTCCCGCCTTGACCCCTGCCCTCCGAAGGCTGCGAATGACCTCTTTCATCCTCTTGTATTCGAAAAGTAAGCTTGTGCTTGGTTGTTCAACAAGCCACGCCGAATTCATACAGGACAGCAAGGCCATGATCAGGCTTGTCCTGCGTTCCAAGTGGATAAAAACGAAAACAGCCAACTGCAACTTGCAATGTCCAACTAAACCGTGTCCTTGCGCACATTTTGTTCCCCCGTCTGTTGGCCAAACATCCAGGGTGTCCACTGGGAACCAGTAGCGAGCGCAACGAACTTCCAGCGTTGATCAGAACCCAAGACGAGCACACTGTTCCGATAGCCGCCAGCACTTCCCCGAAGCAGCCCCTGAGGCAGAGCACGACCACCAGCCTTGGCAGGCGAAGGGTTGAAACTGGGCATGCTTAATATAATCCGAATCTTCTTGCAGTCGAAGAACACGAACCCACTATCTCCATTCCAATCCATAGACGATCTGTAGCGCCGGTTTGCCTTTTTGTGGGTCCGCCTGGGCCCCTTTTTGGAGCTATGACCAGGGTCCATGCACAAGTCTAGTGAAGCACACGGTATTCTCGCTTTGGCAGCAAGTTGGGAAATCCGTCCTTTCCCAGCAAAGAAGTCCAAAAGCTTGTATGGCTCAAAGTCCTGGTCATGCTTGAAGGCGCAGGGGAGCCAAGAGCAAAGAAGGACGAGTAGCACAAAGTCCTTAGCCAGCACAGGAGCAATTTTGAGTTTTCCACAAGTTCCGGTATCGTCCACGCTTAAATGTATGTCCTGGTGTCTTTTGGCATCTGAAGCCAAATAAGCCGCCGTATAACGAGATCAAGATCGCCAGGCGACATGACCAGGCTTTGCGGGCCTACACAGAGATACTTCAAGGGGCTTGTGTCCTGAAACAGCTGCCTGCGAACGTTTGTCTCCAAGCAACCTCATGCAATGAAGATTGAGCTCGCGAGCAAACGCGCAGGATACACCTTCCTTGAGGAAGAAGCCTCGCGCTGCCAGCTGTGACAGCCCCTTCCTCAGCATGGTACCTGCGCAGGCAATGATAAGGGAAAGCAAGTTCAAGGTTGCTCAGCAATTGTCAGCCACAAGTCCGTTCAAGCAGTTTTTCCCTTCTTGCAAAACTGGCTCGATCCTATCTTTCGCCCCCTGCAGCAAAATTTGACAGCAGCACTTCAGGCCCCGCCGGAGCAATCAAAAAGTTGACACTGTTGGTTCTTTTCCTGCTTCTTGAGGCCCTAGGCTGCAGGAAGCTATGTAAAGAGGGACAGGTGTTAGACTGGGTAAATTCGCACACCGCGGTGTGCGCCCCTCAGATCTGATCAGAAGGACCGCTGAGATTGATGAGTGCTCTAGTCAGCATCGTCTACATCATCCTTGAAGTACTTGCCTTGGCCAGCCGGAGACCCTGAGAAATAACAAAGTTCGGGAGGCAAATCCAAGGAAAAAAAGAGACCCTGGGAAACGGCACAAGTGCTGGCCTAGAAGCTGTTATGATCCTGTTTGAGGAAGCTTTCCGAAATCTTGCGGGCCATGTCCAGATACTGCTCTTCGTTGGCATGAGCATTCTCCGAAACCAACTTCTCAAAGGAAAAGTTCCACCACACAATCTGCGGGGTTGGCCGAGAGCATGATGCGATTTGAACCCAAGACGTTGCCTACCCAACACCTGGCCTCCCAGTTGCTTGAACTTGTGAGAGGCCAAGTTGTAGTTTTGGGGACGCTTAGCTCACGCATGTTGCTCCAAAAGAAAGACACGTTGAAAAGGCGGCCGCCTCCAGCTTAGTGCCCGCGCAGCCGACGACTAGCTTGGGCAAGATAATGTCGTTGTAGACCTTTGCCAACGCAAGGAAGCGGGCGTTGGCTGCAGGCCGCGTTGGCGGCCGCCGGCCAGCAAAGGTTTTCCGCGAGTTCGGGCCTTCGTAGGCCGGCGCAGCTGCAGGGTCGTCAGGCTTCTTCTTCGCCTTCTCTTCCTGCTTTGGCTGCTTAGCATCACGGCTTGCCGGATCTGGGCTCTTCTTCTTGGCCCCCTTGCCAGGCTTCGCCTGGGACGGGCGAGGCTTGGTCTCGTCAAGCTCAACCTTAATCTCGGGCTCGCCCTCCGAAGAGCTGGCCACGAAAGCGAATTCACCCTCAAGGCAGCGCGGTGGGCAAGATGGAGACGGTGGCTTGGCAGCTGCCGGCCGCTTCATCGTTCGCCTTGCCCGCTTCTCAGCACTAGCAGCCTCATCTTGGTCAGCTGGTCCACGCTTTCCTCGCCGCCCGCGCCCGCGCCCGCGCCCTCGTCCACCGCGCCCACACTCTTCACCTCGCCCACGGCCTTGCCCACTCTCGCCCGCGTGGCCCGAAGCAGCCTGCTTTTCCTGGCCCTTGCTGTCTGCGTGGGCTGCCTGGGATTTCTTGAGCTTCGAGACTCGCTGCTTGCCGGCTTTGAAGGCTTGCTGGTGCTCACGTGTGACCATCGGCAGGTTGGGCACCCCGTCTTCGTGGCCGTCCTCTTCCTCTTTCTGCTTAAACTCCTTGTCTCCAACGGGGTCCAAGGCCTTGCGCTTTTTCTGGGCAGGCTCACTCTCGGACCTGTTCCCGCTCGGCGTCTCAAGCTCCTTGTCTTCGACGGGGCTTGGCTGCGTTGGCAGGACTGCTTCCTCCAAGCAAGGCTCCTCTCCACCGACAGCTTCGCGCTCCGTGACCTCGCCGCCCATCGCCGTAGTGGTCAGGTGGTCCACCAAGTCGCTTGGCACAATCTCCGCATCATTGGCCCCCGCAAGATTGGCCTCTGCAAGCTGGCCAAGCTCCATCTCGTTCTCCGCATCTCGCTTCTTCTCAAGCTGCATCTCCCGAACCTCTTCCAGCCATTCATCACTCAGTGGAAGTGTCTTCTGGGTATGGAATGCCCAGTCCTCAGAAGACATGCTTGCCGGCTTCAAGGTGTGCGTAGCAGTTGTTGGCTCCACGCCAGCACCGCCAAGAAGCGCTGCTGCTTGGCTAGCCGTAGCGCTGTCCATTGGCAGAGTTTCTGCCATGTCCATACCTCGGTCTCAAAGACCTAACCAAGAACCCGTCCAACCCTCGCAGGGCCCCTTGCGCAACAAAGCTCGGAACAGTCAAACATCCCTTCTATTTTTGTATTGTGGCCCAGTTGCTCACGTTTCCAGCTGACAATGTTGACACCGCCTTGGGCGCTTGAGGTGGCACGATGAGTCGCTTCTGCAAGATTCGCAGCCTGCAAGGCAGGGCGGCCAAGTGGGGGCACCTTTGCATCACAATCTAGAAGTTAAAAGCCCGCTATGCCAAAACCTGCTTGTTCCGGACAAGAAGCCTCAAAGCCTCTGCCCGGGCCTTTGCGTGCTCAAGCTGCGTTTCTGGGTCCAGCTCAGCAAGACTGGGTAGTTCTTTCGGCCCCTTGAGTGTTATCTCCGTAGTGTTTGGAGAAGGTGTTGTTGGGGAAACACCACTTTCCTTCTGCAAGGGGCTCCCTGTAGCGGTTGACCCTTGCGACCTGGGGCTTGGAGTTTCCTCGGGTTTGTCGCCATCAGGGTCATCGGCGATGATTTCTTGGCTGGGCTCAAGCGGGGTCTCCTCAGTCCAGTGCTCCTTTAAGATGGCAAAGAAGCCCTCCAGACCGCCCACCTGCGTTGTTTCTAAAGTGGGCAACGCAAGTCAAAGCGGCAATGTGTTTTCCGAACTATCGAAAACAAACGGTATGGACATTTGCTCATCATAGGCGGGGTTCTCTGGTCGAAAACTGCTGAGCCCCAAGGCGCCGGATGCCCCTTGAAAATAGGACTTTTAAGCCGGCCCCGTCGAGCTGTATCAAAGCAGCATCTTCTGCTTTGCCGAGCATCTTCCGAAGCGCACGCACCTGTATGGGGAACACAAAGTACCAAAACATCAGCCCGCCGTCCATTTGAAGCGCTTTGGTTACTGTGGGGGGGGCCACTGAGTTGGATCTCCAAAAACAAACCGAGGGCCGGCTCTAATAGGGTGTCTACAGCTTGACAGGGTCAAAGCAAGAAACAACAAGTAAAACTAACTCCCCCCCTTTTTCAACCAGACATTGTGAAACATGGGGCCGCCTTCTTTGGTTGTGGTTCTACTTTCCCCCCCCCTTCACTTTGCATGCGGGAATGAGTTGCTTGAGAGGGGCGACTTGAACGGGACCCCCTTGCATTGCAGAAAGGGTTGCAAGAAGGTTGCCTGAAACTACCCAAATTTCCGAAGCGTTCTTCATCGAGCGCACTGCAACAAGCAGGAGCTGTTCCTTTCTTTGAAAGAGTGCAGCAAAGATCTCGACACTTGTTCGAAAACGTCCCTCGCCCCAAGCCTCACCACGAAGAAACTCGATGGGGATAGCTCTGGGGTATGGTGACAGCGGGCACCAAATTCGAGCTATACATTCCAAAGCAGCGATATTTAGAGCCATCGCCTTGCAGCTTGGCATGCCCACTGTGCGAGTAGAAACCCACCTTGTCATGTAGGGATGCTCTTGGCTCAGCACCCTGTGCCTGATGCTGGCCTCACTCTCCCAGGATTTGGCGAAAGAGCCCGCTTCGGGAAGCGGGTAGCTTGCTGCTGGGGCCATGCGCTTAGGTGTCCTAGCACTAAAGCAATCTGCGGTTGATCCGAAATCTTCACGGCACACTTGGTGCATTTGCATGGCACAGGTGCTTTCGCAGCAGCTAGCAGCTCTCTGCAAGAGGGCACTCGATCAACTCAATGGCCGCCAAGGTTGGAACCATGGCGCATGGCGCTCTGACAGCCGGTCCGGGTAGGTCAGTGGTCGAGATGTGCCACCAGTTGTGCAGCATCTCTTAGGCTCAGCAAATTGAATGACAAAATGTTGGGAAAACATATCGTGTTTAGACGTCATGTGGTTAACAGCAAAGCTTCACTCTTGCGTGTGGCCTGAAGACACCTTTCATGCTGTGGAAAATATTGGGAGCGAGGCCTGCACAACAATGCCATCAGTTCTTGCTTGAGTGGGTTCAGCCCAGCAAAACCCTGAAAATCTCGAAAAGTGCCTCGAAGCAAAAAACAGGCGCCGCTTCAGCCAAAAAGCAGCTTTCGTTGAAAGAGCAGAAAAAAGTAACCCTCAGGAAGGCGTAGGTATGTCAAAACTCGCTTCCGAATTGAGGGTCTCAAACCCGAGCCTTTTTGGGCTCCTATTAACATGCCTGGACCCTCAAACTTCCCATAACAAGGGGACATCACCCAATTTGTGGGGGGGGAGCGGTAACCCATATTTACGCGTTTCTGGGTAGTTTGAAGGGTCAGGTGGTCGAGTTCCAAAGCAGCCCCATGTGAGGACCCCAAAAGAGGACATCCTAAGGCGAATGCCGGGTTTTTCCACAAAGGGCCTTTGGAAGGTTTGGGAGTAGTACAATAAAAGTACTGGCATTGTTGGTTTTCTCGTTTGCGGGAAGGGCTAGGTCCCCCAGTAGTGCCCTTTTACCCTTTTTGTGGAGGTTCCCCTACTATTTAAAATCAACTACAGAAAAAGGGACCCTTATCCCAGCCTCTCTACTGGAAGACCTAAAGGGTGTTCCTTTCAAGGGGCAGGTTGGGTATGTTTTGTTCGCCCCACCACCGCAGATCGCGCCAGCTTTCTTGTCGCAAGGCCTGCCTGCCGGCTACACGGCCGCTGGGCTTCGACGAGTGCGATAATGCGAGCGATGCGAGAAACTCGCGACTTTTCTGGGTGAATTATAACGACCTCACACAACCGAATTCACCCAAATGGTGGTTCATTTGGGGAATAGCCCCAAAAAAGCACTTTATTTCAGGTTGGTGAATATTATAATTCACCCAGGCGACAACATGAGAACCAACAGGGGGCGTTCTGAAAGGTCCCCCCCCAAAAAAAAAGAAATAATCCACAAGATGCGGTGTCTGTAAGCTAACTCCACATAAAACACACCGCGTGTTCTCAAGTAGGATTTGGGACCTTATGGTTGGTTTCCTTTCAATTTTTCCCTTAGGGTCCCTTCACGGGGTCCACGGTTTTGAGAAACTCCCAAAGGAGCAAAGCTGACAGCCACGTGCATGTGCGGTCCAAACGTACTTGGGGTTGCGGTCATGGTGAGCGTCACCCATAGCAGTAGGTATGAAGTGTTGACCATGGCACACACGTACATACACGCGACTGGCCCACTCGCCGCCGGGTAACTTGATTTATCCCCATTCATCATGCATGGTACAATATGAATAACATATATACATATACATATGAATGTGCCACCTACTATCTAACCGGGACCAGTTAATTTCCTGATTTCTATTTCATGCATGTACAACAGAAATCTTCCCGTTGGTTTCCCTTTAAGCAAACCCCCAAAGAAAGGATAAAGCAGAAGCCCATGGCTTGCCCGCAAACCCAGCGGCCTCCGGCCTCATCTCCGGGGTGGCGTGGCAGCCCGCTTGAGCCAGGTCTTTGGGGGGTTGCCTGGGCCGGGGATTTGGTTAGCACCCGATCACACATCTACCGTCGTTTACCTAGCGGACAAGGAACATAAAAAAAGCCCTCATTGTCTTGCAGCTAGGGAACAGGGTTATCTCCCTGAGTTCCTGGACTTTTACTCTTTGGGAAGATCATGTTAGTAAGTTGAGCGTTGCGTAAAAAGTGTGGGTACTTTTTGGGCCCATCCGCTCAGAAACTGAGTCAAAGCGCATGGAATGATTCTTTTTAGGCCTTACTTTAATTCTTGGGTGCATCAACATTGGGAAATCCAAAGCCGAGCCAGTGCAAATTTTTACTTTTCCGGAGGGTGCCCTAGAATATCTGCTGCCAACCCCAAAAAGCCAACAACACTGGGCAAGTTATAGCAAGGGTACCAAAGGAGTGCCTCGTTTTACTCAAAGTGAAGGAACTTGTTTGAACCTCCCTTGCTGTTGGTGAAGTAACGTACGACGAAATCATGCACCGGTTCGACACTGGTTGAAGCCGTTGTTTGTTGGTATTTGCAGGGAAAACAAATCAATAACCAGGGTTCCTGCACGGTGGTGCGAACTGGATTTCGCAACCATCCACGGTATGATTTGCCCAGACTAAAAAAGGTTGCCTGACCCGAAGTGTCCATCACGGGGCGTCTCAGGCGCCGCTGGAGGCATTTACCGTTGAGGCGGATCCGACGCGTTTTTCTTGCAGCCCTCCCACGGAAAAGCCAGCAGGGCTCCCATCGGCTGCTCAAAAACAGTGTGCCGCAAAGCCCGAGTTTAAAGGAAACAACATGAGAACAACATTAGTAGGTTATCAGTGTGGATCGTTTTTGTCTCCTAACATACGTGATGGTGGACCGGTGAACCTTGCCGTCTTAACAAATTTCCTCCGAGAAATATGACAGTGGCTGGACAAATCGGGTGTCTGTTGGCTTCCCTCTGCCCTTGGTTGCTCTTGTGTGCGTGCGCATGGGTGATCTGACAAATAATATTTATCTTGCTGGTTGACTCACTCCCTGAGTTGCTGGGCGGTGGGCTTTTTGGGGCTGAACCACTTTAATGATACACAGCAAGTTTACCTTGACCCTGCGGAAAAGCAAACACGATGTTGCCCGAAAAGAATCGACCGGAACTGACCTTTTAGTTTTTGTTTGGTCCATGTTTATGGCCCCAAAGGGTCAACCTTAAGATTTTATTTCCAGGTCCCATATTGGCAAGTAAGCTTTGACATATGTTTTTTTTTTTTTTTTTTTTTTTTTTTTTTCGACTTCGAGTAAAGGTCAAAAGGTGATCCGGTCCCATCCGGTCCCTAAACGGCAACAGATACAGCTGGGTGAAAGTCGATGCCACCATCCCCTTTGTGTGGCTGAACGAAAAAACAACATAAGGGAATTGTCCCATCTGTGGGAGACCCCACCTCTTTCCACTTTCAGGTAGGAGTGATACAATGTTGTCCCCATATTTATTAATCAACCGCCCCTTACGAATACGGGGGTGTTCCACTCCAAAAGTGGTATGATTTCTCACTAAACCCAGAATCGGACACCCCCTATCAATAAACTGGTTGCTTGATGAAGTTGGAGTCAACATTACTGCCGGCAGGATGGAGCTCAAATGCTTGCTCGTCAGCGGCAGCAGCCTGGCGTCAAACTGGATGACAACAAATCATTCGGATCCATTCGGGTCCCATTGCGCTCAGATGCCACCCTGATGCCCTTTTTGCTGGGCCCATCTGTTTAGGTTGGGGGGCTCAAGGTGGGTGGGGGTTAGGGTTGGTGGGTGGGTTTAGCTTGTTGGTTTAGCATGGGTTTGGGGGGTTAGGGTTGGTTAAGGGTGGGTCTGGTGGGTTTGGGGTAGGTCTGTTGAGCTCAGGTTCAATGACGGAAAGATCGACCCCCGGTACCAGTGGCTTGAGGCGCGTCCATTGGTTTCAGCCAAAGGTCCGTGCCTTCCACGAGGAAACTTATCCAGGTTCAGCTGACAAACCCGGCAACTCGTAGGTGGTGTCCCCTTCTTTTTTTTTAAAGGGCTTCATCCATCCCAAGTGGTGCGAATCGGATTTCGTCCACCAGTATGTTTGTTGGAGCGAGGGTAGTTTTTGGAGTGGATGCTTGTATAATATATACCAATATCAGCTTGACATTCCTTGCCACTTTGCAGCTTGGTTGGTTTTTGGTTCTTAAGGAAGGCATTTTGCTGTTTGCGGGTTTGTATCCAGATGGGATAATTATGGAACTTGTAAGATCGGTGGGTTTTTGGCTTTGCGCCAGTGAGTGTGTTCATGTTCTTTGGGATATGATGTATTTCAACTTGCCCTACATATGGTCCAGAATCTACTCCCTTGTTTTTTTGTTTGGAACCCAAATCAGGGACTTGTCCAAAAGAGTTTCTTCTAGTCTAGATATCATGGTTTATTATAGGGGTGCCCATGTCAAGTCAAGAGAGCAAAGAACGGGAATTTCTGATTGGGGGCAAGCTGAGTTGGCTCAAGCAACTAACAATAAGCGTGCCTCCAAAAAGGCATGGTGTGTTCATCCAAAGATCTGTGCTTGACAATCTGCGTGTCTGAAAATGTATGTGACGTGGCATATCGGCAGGCGGCCAGTGGCGCGTTTCCTTTGGATGGGTTTCTCTTTGAAGTTATCTTGTTCCAGACGTAGCTCTCGTTTTTGTCTCTTTTCCCCAGCAGCTGAAAGCCATGGGGTCTCTGCTTAAACTTTTGCTCTGGGGTTGTTTGGGGCAGCTTTCAGGGAGGGTTCCGGAGGGTTCCGGGGCTGTCGGGGATACTGCCTGGGCTTGTTTGAAGAATGCTTTGTTGGCATTCCTCCATGTTCTCCTGCAACCAGTGCAATTGCTCGTTTGTTCGGGGTCAAAGCCTAGCCAAAGTTGGATTTCACAAACTTGGCCGCAGCCAGCTTCAGGCTTCGCCGAGAGTCTCAGGCACTGGCCTTTGAAGTGCCCATAGTCTTCCATGAGAAGCAACTGAGCAAGCAAGTTGTGGGTTCGGCTTGGCATATTTCAAGCGAGTTTGGGTTTCGGGTTGTGTTTGTTTTTTCAGGGAAGCCCCTGGTTGAGAGCGCAACCCAGAGAGGAGATCTGGATCACCGAAAGCACCGCAAATACCGACAGCCGACAGCTCAGTCACCATGCAGTCATTTTCAGTTGCACGCCTTGCTCTGGGAGTCGGCATGCGCCAGGCCATCGTCAGTAAGTACAGCGTCCCAGAGGCCAATGAGCGTGGGAGCGATTTTCAGGGCTCGTCATGTGGCTTTGCAGCGGATTCCCATTTCCAATGCCTAGGTCCCCCAGTGCTTCTCTCCCCTTTTGGGGGAGGCTTCCCCTACTAAAATAGACTACAGAAAAAAAGTTGGTACCCTTATTCTAACCTCTCTACTGGAGGACATAGATACATCGGCATCACAGTGGCAAAGGCTTTTAGACATGGCATCCGCTGCAAAGCCACCTGGGTGCTTGGTCCTGCCAGGCCTGGTTGGCTTTTTTGAGTACGTCTATGCAGAAAATAGCTGCTGCGTGAAGCAAATTGAAACACTCAAGCACAAAACAAGCACAAAACAAGCACACCCCTGCAGTTGTGAACTAGTCTTTTCTTGAAGGCCCCGAAACCGACATTCAAAAGCAGCAACTCGGACTCGGGAAAGGTCTTAGTTAACAAAAAAAAACAACCCACGCAGTCAAGGTCAGACTCAGACGGTTAGTTGCTCGGACAGCGTAAGACCTGGTCGCACCATCCAAGTTGGGCGGGTTCAAATCCCCCCAGGTACCACCCCGCAACCGTGCGACTGTTCCTGGAAAGCCGTATGGCCATTTTTTTGGGGGACGGAACCCGTATTTGGATCGTTTTTCCCGCATGGTCATTTTTTGCTGGCCGGTGGCCGTATCTGGCCGTGCAGCCCTTACTTGTTCAACAAATTGTTGACAACAAACAGTAAATCAGCGTATGGCCATTTTTTGTGGCCCAAGCCGTATGGACAGAACAAAAACGTCACATATGAATTTCCAGGTTGTTTTTGTCTGCGGCAGTTTGTTTCTTAATGTGTGTGCATGCTTGTTGTGTTTTGTTTGTTTTTTCTCAGGTTTTGGCATATTTTTCACTCCCCCCCCCCTCCCCCTTCCCCCGAGCCTCCTGCAGCCCGGAGCCTGAATTTGAGTTCCAATGTGTTTGTTGCCTGCTTATACGTATTTGGGTTTGTCTTTTTGTTGTGTTGAGCTGCTTCAAAAGGCAGAAGGTGGGACCTCCCCGAATCATACCCCCGAATCATACCCCCGAATCATACCCTCGAATCATACCCCTTAAAACGTATGCTGCAAGATGCTACTTTTCTTCTACCTGTTGTGTTGTTCACTGCCTCCACAACCACCACCAGCGCTACCTACTACGAATATTGCCACTACTACTACTAGTACTAGTACTACTACTACTACTACTACTACTACTGCTACTACTACTACTACCACGACACTACTACCACCACACTACTGCTACTACCGCTACTACGGCCACTACTACTACTACCACTACTACTACTACTACTACTACTACTACTACTACTACTACTACTACTGCTACTACCGCTGCTACTACTACTACTACTACTACTAGTACCACCACTACTACTACGATCATCGTTCTGAGATTGATCAGTTCCGTTTGGCAACTAGCCGAATCATACCGGCGAATCATACTTGAATCATATCCGGAAAATGAGCTTCCCTTGCCAAGGCTAGTGCCACGTCTTTTACAAAGCTGCCGCACCACTACAGCCGCTGCTGCTTCTGCTACAGCTACTACCACACTACTACTACCACTACTACTGCAACTACTGCTACTACTACTACTACCACCACCACCACTACTCCTGCATTCATCATTCTGAGTTTGTATAACCAGTTCCGTTTTCCATCTAGCCGAAGCATACCCGCGAATCATACCCGAATCATACCCGGATAATGAGCTTCCCTTGCCAAGGCTTGCGCAAAGTCTTTTCAATCCTTCCACGCCGCTACAGCCGCTGCTTCTTCTGCTACAGCTACTGGCACCACTACTATTGCTACCCACTGCAACTGCTACTACTACCACAGCTACTGCTAGCTTCTACTAGTGCGACTGCGACTGCTGCTGCTTCTACTACTACTACTACCACCACTACCAATCCCACTATACTACTACTACCACTACTACTAGTCCTGCCGAGGGAGGAGCCCGAGAGCCGAGCCCTTTCACCTCGGCCAACCGCTGCGGTCTCAGAGGCCGATTGGAGCCCAGAAGAGGAGGCTCAACCGGCGAGTGGCCGGGGACCGGACGTTAGTCCGGAGAGGGAGCTCCGGATCGAGTCGCAGGAAGAGGAGAGCGACTGTGGACCCTGGCAGTCGGTGAAGCGCAAGATCGTGCCTCGGGAGCCAAGCTACCCACCTCCGCAAAGGCCTCAGCGCAAGGAGCCTTCCACCAGGGCCCAGAAAGGGTGGAAAGACACTCGGCGGTCGAGAAGCGCGCCATTATAAAATCCTCAAAGGCCTCATCAAGCTTGCAAATAAGAAAGGAGAAAAGGTGCCCAGAGAGGTCGAGATTGAGGTTCAGCAGCTCAACAAGAGGAGGAGCGGTCCATCCCCAGAAGAGAGGTTCTGGAAGAGGCAGCGCCAGACTGAGCAAGCTCAGCTGTGCCGAAGACCCCACCGAAAGCTCCTATTACGCCACCCCAGGCTGCGGCACCGAGCTCACCCAAAGATTCTCCTGGACTTGGACGCAAGTCTGCGCCGGCTGGTTCGGCCGAGGTTCTCTCTGGGGTGGAGACGGCGAATCCGAAGCAGAGAAAGCAGCAAAGGCCCTTGGACGAGAGATCACAGCCCATCGGCGGGTCCAAGAATTGGCTGTGGCCCGTGTGAGGCGTGGTGCGGCGACACCTGAGACTGCCCTCGCAAGCAACTACAGGCTGCGGAGGGCGGCTATCTCGGAGACCCTTTTCCTGTCAAAGGCGAAGGGGTCCCACCACCACCACCACCACCACCACCACGACTACTACTACTACTACTACTACTACTACTACTACTACTACTACTACTACTACTACTACTCCATTATAATGAATACTGCCACCACTACGGAGCTACTGCCACTGCTACTGCTACAACAACAACAACAACAACAACAACAACAACAACAACAACAACAACAACAACAACAACAACAACAACAACAACAACAACAACAACAACAACAACAACAACAACAACAACAACAGCAACAGCAACAGCAACAGCAACAGCAACAGCAACAGCAACAGCAAC
>CAUJNA010000558.1:623454-670954 GCA_963377175.1 Effrenium voratum | reverse complement strand
TTCACCTTCCTGACAGTCACGAACATAGGCGCCGAGAAACTGAACCACACCCGCTGCAGCCTTGAGTTTGGCTCTCGGCCGGAGCTGCAGGACTGGACCAAGCACGTCCAGGGCGACCCGGAGTACACGGACGACAAGGTGGTCGCAATCCCAGGAATGCGAGTGCGCCTGACACGGAACGTGGACAAAGACCGCGGCTTCGTGAACGGCGCCCTTGCTTGGGTAGAGCACGTCCTGAGCCCCGAAGCATTTGTTGTCAAGACGGCAGCCGGCGCCCGTATCCTTGTCCATCCAATCCAAGCCAACGGCATCTCCTTTATGCCGTTCACCTACGGGTACGCCATGACCATCCGGCGGGCGCAGGGCAGCACGCTGGACCTTGTCGGGCTCTGGTTCGACCACACCTTCCCACAACTCTGCGGAAAGCTGCAGGCCCCGGCTACCCGTGTTGTCGAGGAGCAGCTTGAAGGCTCGCAGGCGATGCTGAAAGGTCGCGATCTGGTCCGTTGTCTTGCCTCGCAGGGCTAAGTCGGCCGAGACTTCGTCGATAAGCGTCTCAACATGTCTCAACGTTCCCCGCGTAGCAGGGGTTGTCCAGCGCCGCCTGCAGGTGTCGGGCGCCTTGTGGGGCCTCGCTTGCCGGGGTGGGGGCCAAGTCCTCCTCTCTGCCGTGTGGAATGCTCATGGCGCACCAGGCGCCCACAAAGATGTCAAGGAGCTCGTAAGGGTAGTGGACGCCCAGGGCGCATGTCACGTGAAACAGCAGCTCTTGAACATGGCTTCAGCCATCATCCTCTGCACGCTGCCTAAGACCGAGGGTGAGGCAGCGTATCAAAGTGGCACAAGGAGTGGCCCGCCCACCAGCACTGCAAGATGGAGCCGGGTTGGGACTTATCACTCCTGGCAGCCTGTGTTGGATGCAGCGCGGCTGCTGCGCTTGCCAAGGAGCTGGTTCGATCGATTGTTGGTGGCGAACTTCCACGGCTCGCTAAATGCCTTCGGCTTTGACTGGAGTGGGATGCAGGCTAGGCGCCTGCTTCAGCGAATCACACCCCCGAATCATACCCCGAATCATACCCGCAAAATCATACCCCACACTCAAACCTTGAACCCATTTATATATGTATGTACTTTGTATTTTTATAAATCCGGCTGCGTGGGTGTTTTTTGAGTCCAGTGTTCGCGACTGAAATTGTTTCTTTGTGGTCTTGAAGTTTCCATTGAATTAAATTGCGCTGGCGAAGCCGTGCTCTCAACCCCAGGCACACAAACATTTGGGCCGCCTCCCAAAAAGCTGCTATAGTTTAGGGTGGAGTAGCTACTTCCATTTGCTTTAAAATATGTTGTCCCTGCTGGTTTCATAGGGGAATCTATCACTTCTGGGCATATTGTGTTTTTCCGGGGACTTAAGCAATTGGAGGACTATGAAACATAATCCCAGAAAGTCCCTTGGTACCGTCTAAGGAGGTACTGAGCCGGCTCTTTGGGACAATCAGACAAAGTTGTGGGTCGCTCCACCTTTGTCAGGCTGAGCACGAAGACACGGGCCATCACCATCGTTGAAGCCCAAGACGAGCGTCCGATTTGTGTCCGAGTTGTGGGTTTTAGGGAGCCTTAACCAGGTCAACGTTAGATGTCGTTTGATAACATCTTACTTGGCTCAGATCATAAACAAAGAGAATGTTTTCGTTTTTCTTTTTGGTTTGAACGTTTGTTCGGGTCAAATGATAACTTGTTAGACAAACTAGAAGCCATTTTCATAGGCGCGTGTGAGAGATAGGGAGCCCGCAAACTGGTGATTCCCCTACCCCGAAAGGTGGCTGATATCAAGCCGCGAGCAACAGGTATGTCTCAAAACAGATGGGACAGTCCGAGGCACAAAGCCCAGGGCTATTGAGCCCAAAGACTGCCGTGCGAGTGTCCGATTCGACTGACCATCCAGATGGAATGGGCCGATGGCTTGCTTCCGGGGGGAAAGTGCTGAGGAACCAGGGGACTCCTCACTGGTTTGCCCATCAACTGCGAGTAGCCCGTGAAGGGCAGTTGCGAGCGCGGGCAATTGAGGAGAGAAATCGCTTGGCACATTGCAGGCCAGGACACTAGTGAGCCAGAGGAGAATTATTTCAAAAACCTGGGCGCATTGTTTGCTTGCTGTGCTCAGTACAAAATGACCCAACATATGGGAATGAACCCGGAGACTCCCTGAAAGGAAGCCATAGGGGATGGTTTATAGCTATGGTCAATCCCTCATTCCCTGCTGCGACCCAGCAAGTTGTTTTCCCGAAAAACAGGGGTGCTTTGAGCCATTAGATGAAAAAAACAGCAAAGTGAATGCTGACCCCTGATGAATAATTAAACCCCCCCACGTATAAAGGCAGTCCCTTCTTTGGTAAGGAATCCCCTCTTTCAGGGGACCCCACTAACAAATAACTGGGGAGTTTATCAATTAGGGGGTGGAGAATCGAAATTTGTCATCGGAGCCTTTTTGTTCCTTTCCGAGTGACCGCGAAGACGCTCATCGGCGTCGCGGGATTAGCAGCGCAATGCGTGCGCAGAGACGACCCGAGCTACTTCGCGGAGCAACGGGCCGAGGTCGACGAAGATAGACGGCCCCCCCAGGTTCGGGCTCAAGATTCTCGTCCATGACGCGCTAAGCCACCGCGAATGACCGCTAGGTGCAATCTCTCGCCGCGCTTAGGCTCGCGCGGTTCACCGGCGCGACACAATGGTCCTCGTCGCCGTTCATTTGCGAGATCATTGGGTGGGCGCATGAAAAAGGCAAGAATAGACAACCTTTTGGAGGTGTGGAACAGCGGTTGCTGTGTTTGGGAACCCGGTCCCAATGGACAAGTTCCATGATCTTTGGCGCGACGGCAACGCGCCTCCCTTTACAACCGGGCGAGGGGGTCGATTTTTTTGGGGGTTTGTGCCCCCCCACACTAAAAGAGCGTTGTTTTCTGACATTTCTGGAGGTCTCTAGGGTCTAAGATTTCTCTTGGCCAACTTGCATATCCCAAATGGACATGCCTCAAAATTAGTGGTTACACATGGGTTATGCCAGGGCGCATACCCCAAGCACCATCCCTACATGAGGCCGTCTTGGTGTGGTACGCGCATGTCCATTTGTGTAGGTCGGCCTGAATGGACAAGAGTCAGATCGGATTTGTTAAGGTCTGCTGAGGGACCGGGAATCCCCAATCTGTGTCTCTTGCTGGTTCCATAGGCAGGGGATTAGAATTGGACCATTGGAATGACCCCTTTTGAATAACCTTCCGTCCGATTTCATTTGTGTCCTTTATTTGCGAATTCCCAAAACCGGTTCATTCAACCAAGACCCTGACTGGGAGTCGGTCATTCCTAGTCAAACACCAGAAACCTGGACCCGAAAGAACTAGACGTAAACATCGAGTGGACTTCACCATGATTTGGGGTTGCACAGTTACCCTCTCTCCTAACATGGCACCTGACAGGGGGTCCCTCCAAGAAGAAGCTGATCTTCCAGGTACCCTCCCTCAGGGGCCATGTTAGTGGGAGGAAGGGTACTGACTTTGGGGCAAGAACCCACGTTTTGAGTTGGAGTTTTGAGAGTCCAGCAAGTTATTCATCACCCCCCCCTCGACGCGTTTTTTTGTGTGTGGCTCTCGAAAGCCAATCGAGGCAAGACCAAGCAGAAGGCCTGGCAGATTTGAAAAACTCGTGCGATTTGTGTGTTCCCGGTTTGATATAAAGACGTGTGTCTTTTGTTGGGAATCGGACCCCTCCAAAATGGGTGGCTTTTCTCTTGGTGTCCCTTTAAAACCACCCAAAAAGGGTAAACTCATGTAAAAGACAGACCCAAATAGACCTGGCTGTGGTTCAGAGCAGAAACAAATCACACACACACACACATGTTAGAGTTCCCCCTTCAGTTTCCTTCTACCGCCCGAAGAAAGCAGTTCGGGCAAGCCGATTTGTGTCTTGGCAACTCAGACGACCTTCTTTGATTGGGACTTCTGCGGATTCGGTTTCGATGGCATGGGTGGGTGCTCCACTATTGCGTCGGCTTATTAACGTGAGCTTGTCAGCTGCTTAACAAGCGTATTCCCAAAACACGAGTTGTCACAGAATGTTTTCTCCAAAAACGTGAATGGATCTGGCTGGATTCCCAAACAAGGAGCATGGAAAGGGAAGCGTTTCCAAAGAAGGAGTTTGGGTGTGGATGTGTTTGTCTATAGCTTTGCAGGACTTCCCACAACCGTGTGGCCATTTTGCAGAAAAGCCTCTAATCCACGCGGGTTGTCAAAACAGCTGGATTGTACTTATGGCCTGTAAAGTAGTCTTCTCGGCGTGCCCCCCCGAGTAAGTCCTGATTGGAAGGTCTTGCACGTGCAACAGCAAGGCTGTGTAGCGTGTTGGGGCAGCAAGCAATGAGTGGTTCCGCCGGCATCCTGTTCCAGGGGTAACTTGGATTCTTTTGAGCGGTCCGGTTTTTCTCCAAGCCGCCGGGGGAACCGCCCCATCTGGCAAAACCTTTGGCCCCACAGCTCTAGGAGCTGGCAATGAGCGATGACCAACCTCGTCATGACTTAAGTGGCCCAACCCCCCATCGACTCCTTTCAACATATATGTTTCCTTAGGTCGGCCCGACACGACCGGGACAAAGGCTTAGCTGGATCCAGAACATCACCGCACGGCTCTTCTTCTGGACGTTGACCCAGGGAAGCTCAACGTTGTTGCGGGCCTTGCAAGCCGGTGGATGCCCTGAACATTGCAAGACCAACGGCAACCAACGACAAAGACCCCATATCCTGTTGCGATGTTCCACGGAAATAAGTTTGAGGCTTGTTCAAACTGGTGGGTAGTGGGATCGCTGGGTTTCTCCCCACTTCTGTGGTACAAGTTGGAATCTCCCTCTTGATGCGGGGGGGTTACTTTTTTGTTTGGTTTTAAATATCACAGAAGTGGATTCCATTTCCCGCGCTGCTTCCGTAAAAATCTCGAAGTGGCCACCAAAGCTCGAGCTGGGCACAAAGATCAGCGATCGCCCTTGTGACCCTTGTGCGTTTCAACCCAAATTCCATCCGCAAAACTCCAGCGATTTCTCACTCTTCCTTTCTATGCATTCTTAGGTCCGATTTGCGATTCGTAGTAATTTGCCCAGATTGTTTAACTAGGTCCCCCAGTGGTGCTGGTGCCCTTTTACCGTTTCTTTTTGGGGGGGAGGGTTCCCCTACTAAAATCGACTACAGAAAAAAGTTGGTACCCTTATTCTAAGCTCTCTACTCGAGGACCTAGTTAAACATGTCCATCTGGCTCTCCCAGCCTTATGTTGAGCTTAGACGGGATTCTTGACATGTTACACCCAATGAGCCATTTTTCATTGAGTGGTGGATCATGTCAAAAACCTCTGCTCCCAAGCAGATACACAGGAAAACGGGGTCACTGGGCAAGCGGTTTTAGTGTGTTCAACCAGTTTGTGGGTTTTCCAGTTCCAAGATGTTCGAACCGGTGGTTTTTGGTTTCCACTCACTTTCTGTGTTCCGTTTCAGACTGTAGTCACTTGTTGGAAAGACCATTTTATTGGCAAACAGCAAGTTACTTTCTGCGGCCGATCCACGCAGGAAGTGAGCTTGCCACTATCACAGTCACATAAGTGGTCGCTTCAAGCACACGCACAAACACACATTTTCCAATTTTGGTGCCACTCCCCAAAAAAAAGGTGCGAATCCCTTGTTATTTTTTTGGGGGGCCATCCACTGGATCAGAAGGCTTCGTCAGGTTTCGGATCCAAGAGACGAGACGTCGGTCGTCAGTCCACGGCGCGGGGCTTTATGTCCTGGATGATGGGCGCCGAAGAGGCCGAAGCCGAGGCGCGGGATTTCCAGCGTTTTTGCGCGCGGAAACGCGCGCGCGGAAACGTGTGCGCGGGGGTGCAAGCGCAGGTGTGTGTGTGTGTGTGCCTGTGTGTGTGTTTCTTTTTTGAGTCCCCTTGGCCGTTTGTGTGCAGATCCAATTTTCCGGATGAAGGGCGGTTTTCTTCTTTTTGAGGGGTCCCCCTTTTTGGTTGGTTTTAAAGGGACACCAAAAGGAAGCTAGCAATTTCTCGGGGCTGAGAGACCCACATTGGCCCCTGTTCAAGTCCCTTTTAAACATCAGGTGTTGGGCCGAATTCGTAGTTGCTATTCTTTTGATGGGGTGATGTTTAAGAGGGACTATGGGGAGAATACAGTAGGTTACCAACAAACATGTTTTGAGTTGTTAGAGGGTGGTTCTTTCAGGGTTCCACTTTTTGACTACCCCAAGAGACTTACACCCAGGATTTCTCCCTGGGGAAATTAGCCACTGGGTCGAAGCCTACCCTGTAGTCAAAAAGGTGGAAACCCGGGTTCCATTGGTGGAATCTCTGAGAGTTAGATGCCCCCAAAAGGGAAATGCGTAAAAGTCTTTGGTGTTTGTCAAAATAGGGATATTGGTTTTCCTTTTGGTTCCCCTTTGGCGATCCTCCATCCACACACACGCATACACGCTCACACATGCGTTTCATTTAGGGATCGAGCATTTGGATTTGGCCAACCCCGAAATTTTGACCATGGACTGCTCGCCGGGGTGCGACTGCCACGGACTGCTCGCGAGCAAGGATCAGATTTTGCGCAGCCGCTGTGCTCTTGTGTGTAAACTTGCCCTTCCACCAACTGGCATGGAACCCGACAACGGGTCCCTTCCAAAGCAATATTGTCTTCCAGGACCCCCCTGTCAGGTTCCATGTTATTGGCAGGAGGGTAAGTGGTTTGTTGGTAGATTTAGATCCTAACCCAGTACCCCAATAATCCCAGTGACTTCTATACTCAGTAACCGTCCATTCTTTGGTGCATTTTGCCTGGATGTTAGGACGTTAACTCTTTGCCAACTCATGGGTTTTCCATTAAACCACTAAAAGTTAAACTTTTCAGGGGAGCAACCATCCTTTGTCCTTTTGATTTTGACAGGCTGGTTCCCTTATTTGCCTCTAGAAGTAAACTACCCAGTGATTCAAAGTCCCCTGCATAGAAGTTAACCAATCAAGGGCTTGCCCCCCCTCACTTCCCGAGTTCCGTCGCGGACTGTCGTCACTTTCCGGGTCTGGACCATCTTAGTGGCTTTCCCAAGAAGTGTGCTTACCCCCTACTCCAAATACCAACTTGTTCTAGGGTATTTTGTGGGAAACCTGGATTTTCAAGGTAATACCTCCTTTTTGAGTAGAGGGTCGACTGCTATCCTAAAAAATACATAAATGGGAGTCGTGGGTACTTTTCGGTGACCCCAAAAGCAACTCGGGTATAGACCAAGCCCCGGCCCGGCATCGATCTGGCGCCAGGTTGAGGCTCTGCCTGCTGGCTACGTGCGTCCGGGCACCAAAAGGCCGTGGAATTGAGAGGCGACCCAGAAACGGCAGCGGCGCGTTTCTCTCTTTTTTTAATGGGTTGGTTGTTCAAGAGGATCTATGACTGGAATTTTGAGCCACAGCCAACTAAGACAGCCATTCTGGGTCTGCCTCGGCTGCGGGGAACTCGAGGCCAAAAGGAGACGATTATAAGAAGAGTCCCCAATTTTGAGACACACCCGCCGTTTCGGATTTTCGGTGCTGGTCTTCCATGAATGAACCAGAATGAAGGATGAATTCAGAAAGAAGCCAGGGATTCATAGAGGTGTGTCTCAAAATGGAGGACCCTTTTCGGATGGTTTTGAAAGGAAACCCAAAGGAAAGGAAACCACCTGGAGGGTTCCCCAATCTTGAGAAACACCCCAGGGGTTTGTTTGCTTTAAACATTCAGCTGACCCAGAAGTAGGGGTTCATATCAGGCCCAAGGCCTGATTGGGAGAGGGTCTTTGAGGGACCGCAAGGTCCGTTGAAACAAGGGATCTTATTCCAATTGTGTGGATGGTATCAATATATATATATATGGATATATATATATATATATGTATATGTATATATATGTATATGTGTATTCGTGTGAGTTATATAGACATACTTTTACATATACATATATAGTTGTATGTCGCATGTCTCCTGTGACAAACCCATATGTTGACCTCCGCTCCATGGGAGAAGCTGGAACACGGTTCTCCTTTGGCTTTTGAGAGACCGGTTTCCTCACGAGCGAAATTTGGGGAGCGGTTTCCTCTGTGTGCCTTTTCAGGTTCCACAATCTACCCAAGCGTGTCAGGAACTTCGGAGCAACACTAAGTCCCAAATTCAAGGTCATCCTTTCTCTTGGTGGAACTTACAGAGTTCTTGTTTGTGGCTGTTGTTTTGTCCTTGCCCCCCCCCCCCCTCCCCGGTCGTCCTTTGAACACTTCCTCGCTGGAAGAATGTGTTGCCCACCTACATAAGACTAGGGACAGCAATAACAGTGATGATGACGATGATGATGCTGATGATGATGATGATGATGTTGACGATGTTGACGATGTTGATGATAATGACGGTGACAGTGATGGTGCTGGTGCTGGTTACTATAACTGCAGACACTGTAGGAGTTTCTATTCAGGGCGCGGCATGAGATCTCGAGGTGAGGAGACCTTCGAAGAAGGGCGCTGGCCTCAGGTTGGGCCCAGGTCGGTCACAAGTTCGGTGCGAGTTCAAGGCACGGTCAGTATTTCTTTGGTGCATTTTGCCAAGGGATGTTAGGACTGAACAACTTTTTGTCAACTAATGGGTTCTCCATTAAACCACTAAAAGTCAAACTTCTAGCAGGGGAGCAGAAAGCAACCGAGATGTGAGGTCACCAGAAAGGCATATCATTGGTCAAAAAGCATTCAAGGTCAGTGAGTTGAGGCCATACCCAATGTCAATGCTGGTCAACTAGTAAAGGGGATGACATGGGGTATATCCTCACCAGTTCGACTTTTTAATCGGTGTTGCCAATCGTGTTTTTCACAAGGAGGACACAATGAATAACCAACGTGCTGCACGAAACGAGCTTTTCGAGCCGGGGGGAGTTTCTGAATTGCCCAAATCACCAAAAGCGGATGGGTCAATTCAATTCTTCCAGTCCCACTATGCCATCTCTTGGAGCATTTTTGAGGATGATCATGGGCTCAGAAAACCTTAAGGAACCACACACGGAGAACACAAACAAACATCCCCTTCCGCGCATCTCATCTCATTGCCGCGCCGCTGAGTTTGTTTGGGGGTTCTGTCCAGGATTCGATTCACGGGTTTTTGAGAGGGTCGACTTCAACCCAGCTGGTTGCCAGCCAGTCTTTGGACTGGATCAAAAGTCGATTTGGTCAAGCCCTGGCTCGAATTCTCTTTGGAGTGGGGCCCAATGCGAGAGAGAGCTTGTGGCCCTGGTTGAGCGAGTTTTCTGCTCAGGCTCAAAGTCAAGACCCTAAGGCTGTAGGGGCGGGGGGATTAAGGTCTACAGGTCGAAGGGGGCTCCGGCGGGGGGGGGGGCTTTGGGGGGAATTGGTGGTTTGGCTTCGGAGTTGAGCCCCTCATGCTTGTGGGTAGATGGGAAGCCTTCCCCCAACCACCAGATCGTAAAAATCCAAACCATCAATTCGAGGGAAGCTGAAATTGGTCGTTGTCTTTCCCCAGGTGATGGTTCTAAGGGTTCTCTTCACCCCATCGGCCTCCATAGAGAATCCTTCTATGTTTCAGGGGCTGGCAACCTGTTTTTGAAGATAAGGATCCCTGAAGAGACCGGGGAGGGGCTAGACTGGCATGGAGTAGCGCGCTGGCCTCACTTTTACAAGCCAGAGCTTGTCTTCGGTTTGCCTTGAGCTCCCTGTGATTTGCCCTGGGGCCAAACAAATCCCACGCCGGTCACCTGCTCGCAGCTCGCTCGCCTTCACATCGGAGCCCCCGATTTTCGATTCGCCGCCCTGAGGGAAACCACCAAGCAGGTGGTGGCCCGTACCGGCCTGGCGGCCTTGGCTCGCTTGCGGTTTTGAGACCCCGCAGCCAGCCGGAAATACCCGGTGGGGTGGTGTCGAAATCCGAGACCGCAGCACTGTGAATGAAACCAATATGGTTGAAACCGGTTGAAACCAGAACGTTTCTTTGTATTTTATGTTGGGGACTCGAACATAATTCGTGGGAATCGTAGCTGATGCAGGATTTTGTCCATGCACAGTCGCTGCGGATATCCGCCCTTTGGATTCTTTACGGTTCGGGTAGACCATTTGAGAACCGGGCGTTGTTTATGGCTCAAATTCGTGTTTTTGTTTAAACACCAAGTTGGTGGTACCCGTTGTACCTTGCTTTGAAGTTAAGCCAAAAGACATCGGTTTTTTGGGTCCCTCTATTTTGGCCCAAGTTCACAGACTTCCTGACCCTACTGTGGGTAGCATCTCCGCGATGCTCACGAAACCGGGCCACCATGCGATATTTGGCGTTTGTGCTTTGCGCTGAAATGATGATAGAACTTCTTCTCTCTCCCTGAGTCTGGACTTCTACTTTTCGGGAAGACCTTCTTGGTGGCGTTGTTGGCCAGTCGATGAATTCAGGAAGTGAGTATGGCCCAAATTCACTTCACATCAGTTGCTAGGTGGCGCCCGCAATACTGATAAACTGTCATTCATTCCAACTGGTGCAGATGGTTGTCCATCCACAGCAAGTGCGAGGTTTTCTCAAATTACTTGGGGATCTCGCTGGTTTCCCTTTGCACCGCCAAATTTCCTCGGACTGTAGTCAAGTGTTATCTTCTGAGGATATATCCCAGCAAGCTCAGGTCTACCCCAGGTCTCACCCTTCAGAGTTGGTTCTACCACCTTTTTGGGGGGATTTCAGAGTTGGTTCTACCACTGGACTTGGCATTGCAACTAACTTTTCGAACATGCAATCATGTATTTGTCAATCCCCAACACTTTTGTTGAGGCCCATCTCCAAAAACAAGAATCCCCAACAACCAGCTCCAAGAGAGTCACCGGCCCTGCCTTTGCTTCCGGCCGTCCGCGCGCGCGCCAGGTGAGCACGTACCGCACGGAGGCGCTGGCTACGCAGCCCTTCCGCCCGGCAGCCTGGACAACGAGCTGCTGGTGGGCGGTGGATGTGTTTTTTGTGTGATGCGCTCCTGCTGCCGTGTTTTTTTTGATTGGGGGGGTTGTTCTAGAGGAAAGCGACTTAGAAAGCTGTTGTTTTTTGTCTTTTAAAAGGCTCTCGGTGCCATAATTTGTTGGGGGGATGGTGTTTAATGAGGAAACCAACCGGAAGCCGGCCTCTTGTTCGTTTCTGGGGCACACAACTGCGTGTTTTTCTTTCTTTTTTTGGAAGCCATTGTTTGCAATGGTCTGTCACAATGGGCGAATGCTTGGACCAAGCCTAAATTCCTCCTTTGACTTCCCATGACGAAAGCACGTCTGGTTTCGTGAGGGGCCGGCATACCTCAGCAAGAGACTAGAGGAAGGTAGCGTGACCCCTGGAATTCATTCCATCTATGGTTCAATTTCCCCTTTTCTGGGAAGACTAGAAAATCGAATTGGGTCGCGGACCCCCCGCTCACCAACCCGTTTCCGCACCATGTAGTTGGTCCGGGCTTTGTCAGACAAGGTCCCCCTGTGCCACGGGATCTTTTCATGGAATGCGTGTACCGGGTTTTTTTCTTGGGAAAATGAGGGCAGGCCAAACAAAGGCCGAATTAATGTTGACCCAAGATTATAAACCCGTCCCATTATTAGGGGGTGTTCCTTCCAAAAGTGATGAATCCCCACTAAAAGGGGACACCCCCCTTAATCAACCAGGAATTTATTAATCCGGGGTTGACATTACATGTTGGGCGTGTCCCTTTGTGGGGACCCCCCCAAACGACTGCTTGTGACACAGACCCAAAACTGCACGGGTTGACATCGCTGCATCCAGGCCCGAGCCACAAGCACACTGCACAGACAGTGGCCAGGGAGAGCACAGGCCGGTGGCTGCTGGATTGAGAAATCAAAGGCTGAATGTACATATAACGCTGACCTGGGTACAGTGAGAAAAGATGCAATTTCTATCATAGAGCGATCCATCGACAATGGTAGCCAACACTCAGCAGACTTTGCCAAGACTAGCCTCTTTTCATATATATATATATAGATTTATATGGCCATGGGTCATAACCTATGCCTCCATCTTGGGGCGGATGGACACCCATGTACCACGTATTTTGATGTTCAGGGGCTTCCTGGGTTTTGACCCACGGCCATATGAGCCCCTGGTCTGAACCTCTAATTGGTTCTGGGTCATGGCTTAGTTATGGGAAATCGGTCCCCAAAGGGTCCATGTCGGTTCGTACACTGCATGCTTGGTTGATTCGGCGCACAGCGCCGACCCCGGAAAAGACATTTTGCCGATCAACAGGAGGGGGGCTTCCTCCAAAAGCGATCCGGATTATTATGGTATTTTGGGGCACCTATTGGTAGGGCTGATCATTTGTTGTTGTAAATGTGGACAATCGTTGCTCGTGATTGCCAAGCTGGAGCTTTCAGAAGTTTTGACCATGTCACACACGCAGGGCTGTCGAAGAACGTGTTGCCCTCAAAACAGGGGGCTTCCTTCTGGCTTTTCTTTCTAGGCCCAAAAGGGTTGCCCTCAAAGGTGTCGTTTTGGAAGGTCCTTTTGGGTTTTTCAAAGGGAAGTCACGAGGCGAAGTGCAAGAAGGTTCTGCGGTCAGCCATGGCCTGTGCCAGTTAAGATAAACCTCCAAATACAGCAGAGAAGAGACTGGAAATTTCCGGGAGTCACTTTTCATTTACTGTCTTCTTTAGCATTCATTGCCTTAGCAGGCTGTTAGACAAGGAACTGAGCCAATGACATAGAAACAATCATAATAATAGTAATGTATGCCGGTTTAATATTTGTTATAGTGTAGTTATTATTGAATAGAATTATACCTGGATCTTCTGAGGGTACGTAATTTCTGCCGTTTGGCCAAACTGCAGAAAATGTTGCCGTCTCAATTAATTTCAGCCGTTTCAACCAACACTTGCCGTTTTGCGAATTTCTTGCAGTTTCGTTCAATTTTGCGTCATTGCCCCAATTTAGTGCGGACAAATGCGCCTGGAGGTGTGTGAAGGGCATGGTGAGTAAAATGCCCAGATTCAAAGTTGCTTAAAAGCTTCGGATAGCAGGATAAATCCTGCTACTGCCGCGCATCCCTGAGCAAAGCCAGTAGCGTTTCAAGCACGTGCGCAAGATTTGGGTCTGAGCATACTGTCTTTCGTATCTGTCAATGGTGGCGCTCAAGAGCCCCGAAGGGTCTGGAACCAACATCCTGAGAATTCCAGACTTGCGTGCGCAAAGCAACTCTGCAGCACATGCAACTGTTCGTTGCAAGTTGACGTGTCAAGCAGCGCTCACCCAGGAGGACATGCGAGACCTGTAGCTTAAGCTCCTCACTCTTTTTTTTCGAGTCGCAGTCACCCCTCGCACCTTCTCAGCACAGCACGCCACCAACACGAATCACATCACCACTTAAGTATTGGTTTCAGACAGTGCCAACATCAGCAAGTTTGATTCACTTTAATATGTTGTGGCTGCTTACTGATATATTCTTGTCAAAAATGACTGCAGCCAGAATGATGACCGACAGTCATCTCCGAGGACAGCCCGTACAACAGCTTGCTTCCTGGGAGAGCCCATGTGATAGAGCAGCGTGTGAAGTGAACCGGCAAGCGCTGTGAATGTGGTTCGCTAAAAATCGCCGTTTGGCCGCAAATTATCGCCGTTTGGCCGCGAATTATCGCCGTTTTGTTTCTGCAAATTTGGACACAGTTGCCTGAATCTTTCCAAGGCGACACAACTCGGGGTCTTTCCCTCTAGGGCTGCGATGGCAAGCCCCGTTGCAATTCAGAAATTGACGCTTCCCAGGTGTGCGCGGCAGTAAACAAAGCCATCCAACAGCAATATCACGGCAACTGCTGAAGTAGCAACTTACATTTGTATGTGTTGGCGTGGTTCCCTCATTTCCTTGTTTCGCACGCTTCCAACCTTCTTGGCTTGCATGCAAACCAGACTAAAGCGGATTGGCCTTCCATCCTAGTGTGCAGCTAACCACTATGCAAGACTTGCCCTTCTGACGTTAGGAAGGCATTTCAAGCTAAACATGCGCCAGGTTTTAGTCGCAAATGGTCTCAACAACTCAGCAAAAAACATTTGACATTTGTGTGATTCGTGAGGCCAATAGAGATCTTACCACTCCAACTGTGAGTGTTGCTTGAAATGGCTATAACCTTCGTCGCGCAGCAGCAGTAAAACCAGTTCATGCCCAGGCCTGCGCCTGCAACAAGTGGTTGGATGCTGTTTGCTGGACCTCCAATACTCAAGAGGCGTGATAAAGAAACAAATAGATCACTGCGGCGCTAGTGCTGCGAAGTCAAGTGCATCACATTCGACCGGAATCAGCATACTGGCATGAGTTTCAAGCGCCGCCTGACCTCGAATATGCACCCTGATGCTGAAAAGAGGAAAACCGCAGTTTGCATCAAAATGCGCCGTCTCAACTTAAAACATGGTTGTGCCCGAAACTGCTGAAATTATGCCCCTCTTGGAAGATACAGGTATTATATTTTTGTGATTTGTATTTTTATGCACGTTCTTCATTTATATCTTGTCCTTTCTTACATTGTCTTATATTTTGAATTGTTGTGTTTTCTTCATGTACACATGTTACTATGCTACAAATTGTTCGAGGGGACACATTACTAAGATAGACATGATATTGAGTGATTTTGGATAATACACAGAAGCTCTAAAATCCACTTTTCTGTCTGTCTAGTTTCTTATGCCTATTTCTTTCCCCCCCCCAAAAAAAAACAAAACACAAAACAAAGAAAACTCACACTTTTTTTGTCTGGCAGGTTGACTGGCCAACTGGGATAACCTCTTGCTTTGAATGCGGATTACCAGGGTTTCCATGGCTGAATCCATCGTCCTTGCGGCGTCTTTGGGCGAATCAATTCCGAATTCGATTCGGGTGGCCTAAATGCTTCAAAGGAAAAGCAAGCAGAGCCCGCGTCAGCTTGAGGGATCCCATTTGCGGCAAGCCCAATCCCTCACTTCCTGAGTTCCTGGACGTTATACTTTCCGGACAGACCCTTTTAGTGGAGAAAAATAAGTCCGGACTTTATGGCCAATCCACTCAGGAAAAGAGATCACGTGATCTCCCTGCATTTCTTGCCCCCGTTTACTCCACGCAAGCTCATTGAGAAGACCTCGCCGTTTCGAAGAGGAATCTCTAAATGTTTTAGTTCCGCCGGGTTTGCTCAGAAGGTCTAGAAGTCTGTGGTGCACTTGTGGGAGACATTGGCCCAGTTGTTCAAAGCGAATCGACATCTTTTGATTCCCCTGTAATTACCAACAAACGTTGTGGTTTCAACCATGGTTTCATCTCGTGGTGCGGCGGATTTTGCCCATCCACAGGAACCTTTTCAAGTGACAATGACGGTTACCTCAAAGTCGTTGAGGCCAAGTGATTCATTTCCCGTGCGGAGGGTCTCACATGTTCCATGAGGCTTCCAAGTATTGAGTCCGATCTCAAGCTAGAGAACAGCGCCGAAGAAGCAGTGGAATTCATAGCCATTTGGGTGTGGCTTTTGCTTTTGAGGGCACCCCTTTGGTTGGTGTTAAAGGGAAGCAAGCCATAAGGGCGCCCAGGAAACCCGCTTCTTTGTGTAAAAACAAATAGAACCCAAATGCATGTGACAGGGTGAGCCGACCAAAAGACGAGCCACAGATTTGGGCGGCTTCGTCCGGAAGACCATTCCACCAGGCGAGCAGCTGGATGCGGAGCTGGATGCCATCCTCGCCAGGCGAATTCGGGGCGATTCGATGCCGGGGGCTGGGAACGATCCCATGCCGCTCTCCGCACGGGGCAACAAGCTTCAACCAGCCAACCCCCTTTTGGGGGTACGATCTCCCCCAACCAAAAAGATATATCTGGGTTTTCTTTTTTGGTTTCCCACTCCCTGACAGCTCTCAAGAGGAAGCTCAGCTTCAAGGTACCCTCCCACTCACAAGTGAGGGTAAAAAAGGGAACTTGAGGGTGCTCTGGAAAGGGTCGACCCAAATTTATGGAAGGAAATACAAGGGCGAATATCCGCACCAATTCATGCTTGGGACTATCCCCAACCCAGAGGGTCTTTTGGTACCTTCTAAGGAGGTACTGAACGACCCCTTTTTACTCCCAACAGCCATTCTCATGAAGTACCAAGGGACCCTCTGGGTTACAGGGTGTTGATTGTGGGCTCGAGTGGGTTGGTCGTTGACCCGCTTAAAAAGGCAAGGCATGGCTAGTTGCACTTCCCACTCACGGGAGGTGGAAGCTGACCGTTCTTTGCTCTTTGTGGTAAGTCGCGGCTGGTTTGCGTCTTCTCCAAAAGAACAAGCTGGATTTCGTTTTTGGCAAGTGCAACTGATAATGCCCCCCACTTAAAAGGGCAGGGTGCTCAGTAAGTGGTTAAGAAGCATGGTTGTACCCCACGAAAGCCATGACTATAAGTCTCGTTCAGGGTTACAACCATAATTACGAACCACTTACCTGACGTACCGAATCGATCGCCCCCATATCCGGGGTAATGCGTTCATGGGTGTTTGCTCACAAGCCGCCTCCACGGTTGTTATTCAATTTGGCTTGAGCCTTCAAAACAAACCAACGGATCAACAGAATGACTTGCATGTTTGACTATATGTTATATGTATGTATATGTATGTATATGTGTTACAAGCACGTATATAGATGCATGTCTATATGTATGCCCTTTCATTTTGGACTTACGTATGTGCACCAAGCACTTTTGAGGCGGTGCATCAAATTCATAGCCATACGCTCTACAATGGCCGAAATGATTTGAACAGGCGTTTGGGGCACTTCAAAACCATAATCAGCTTTGACTACAGGGGTAGACTATTGGTAATTATTTTAGCCTCTTACATCACAATTGTGGGCGTTTCTTTTGCTCAGGGGGCCGCTTGTGCTTCGTTCTACAGGAAAGCCAACACAATACCGTTGCCATTTTGGGGGCCTATTTTGAGACAAAGCCAACTTTATTTTTTGAGGGTCTGCTTTTTGCGCGGTGGGTTCCTCTCAGGAAGCCTTTTAAGGAAAATCCAAGCCCTGTGTAGGGTCCCCATCTGAACACATACCCTACTGTGGACGACATCCGCCTCACACCAATTGGCGCCAATTGGGATATATGAAGTTGTGCAAAGAATGGAATAAACCACGCTACAAACCGGTGCAGGATGGTGCAGGATGTTGTCCATCCACGCTAGTTTCGAAGGAGCTCGACAGAAAATTGCAACTTGTGCAAGGGAAATCCTGCGACCCCTCCCAGAGGGTTCAAGTACCTCATGAGGATGGCTTTCTGGGGCTAAAAAGGGGTCCTTCAGTACCTCCTTAGAAGGTACTTGGAGCCTCTGGGCCTGTCAACACCAGGTTTCGTTTGCAACTCACGTCTCGCGCGCTCGGGGTTTTCCGACTCGAGGACTCTCGAGACGAAGCCCGCGCAGGAGTGAGAGAGAGGCTGGGGTGCAGGGCCGAGACAAAATTCAGTGGTCTGTACCACTTCAATGGGCAGGGTACTTGAGGGTCCAAGTACCTTCTAAGGAGGTACTTAGACCCCTTTTCGGCCCCCAAAAGCCATCCTCCTGAGGTACTTGGACCCTCTGGGTAAGTGTTAAACAACCCACTTGCCATGATTTTAAATCTCCTAAGTGGGTTATAACCATAGTTATTAACCACTTAATTACTGAGTACCCTGCCCCTTTAGGCAGGGTTGGGCCAGCCTCTTGTTCAAACATGTTTGAGCATCATGCTGTGGAGGGACGAAATCCTGCACCACTTTGAAGCCATGAGAAACCATTGTTTGATGGTATTTACAGGGGAGTCATCATGTCTAGGGTTTCTTGGGTGGTGCAGGATTTGTTAATCCACAGTAGAATTAAGCAACCTGTTGGTCTTCCGCTTTTCTTTTTCTTTCTTTTTTTTCCGGGCTCCAATTTTTCAAGTGAAGCCAAGCTTGCGCCCGGCTTTCACCCTTGATTTGCCTTAGGATTGAGACAGGTGGTTCGAACAAAAATTGATCGCTACCCGAGGGTAGCTCCAGACCATGGGAAGAAAAAGACACGTTCACTTTGAAGTCGCAATCTTCCGAAAGATCTCGCAGGGTTCATCTGTAATGCAAAGGTTTGGTGACATGTCAAATTGCAACAGCTTGACTCCAACGGACAAAGAGCGTACCGGCTCCACAAAACGGGAGGGCGGATACTGGGAGAATCTTCTTGGCCATTCTAGGTGATTCTACTTGGTTTAGTTCGGATTCTAGCCTACATCAGGCGCTGCTCAAGTGACCTCCCTGTTTAGAAACACCAGGAGTTTCAGCTCCAGGTTTCACTGGGGAACTCCCTCCCAAAGGGGGAGCTAGTTTCAATATCCCCTGTGGTCTCACTTCCTCAGTTCCTGGACCTTTAAGCTTTGTCGGAAGAGAATGTTGGTGGAAGCCAAACAGTTTGGATTTTGTTTGGCCGTCAAAATACCAACGTGATGGATGTTCCAACAGTTCACGGAGGGTAGATGCTTGATGCTTCCCTTTGGAGTTGCCACCAATATCAGGGCTTGGACAAACTCCATTTCGCACCACTTGGGAGGCGATTAATCCAACGTGTTTCAAATTTGGTTTTGGCCAGTGCTGCTTGTGGAGAAGAAACCCATCAGTAAGATTGTTTTTCTAAAAATCAGCAACTGCTGGTTGGTTTCCTTGGTGGTTCCCAGTCATCCCCAGACAGGCTTTTAGGTTTTTAGGGTAGATTGAAGTTTCCCACTTTGAGCAGATCTGATAACGGACAGAGTTTCCTTTTGGTTTTCGGCCCAGAGCAGGTGACAGCGTTCTTTCCATTTCTTGGTGACTCCCAGCCATCCCCTTAGCTTTTTAGCCTTTAGTGTTTAGTGGTAGTTTCCATTTAACCCACTAAAAGTGAAACTTTTAGCGGGGCAGCCCAGATTTGTTCGCCGACCAAGGTCCACGCCTCCGACTCTTAAAGAGACGAGGAGTGAGACGGTAGCTTTCTGCGGCTGCTGGGTGTGTCTGAAAGTCTCACTTCCTGACTTCCGGGATTCGGAATTGAGCCACTTTTTTGGCTTGGGCCATTTTAGTTGTAAATGTGTTAAAAAATAAAAACAAATCCACTCAGGAAGTGAGAACTAGTGGAACCTCTAAAATTGGTGATTTCCTTTTCAAGACAAGACGCAGCCAAGTAGCCAAACGCGGCCTCAGACTGCAGAGTGCTCTACTGACCAAAGGCCGCGTTTCCGCGGTATTTGGGCGTGCTCGAGTTTGGGTCTTTTCAGGGCGCGCGAAAGGAAACCAGCCATTTTGGAGCCCAAGTTTGGAGACATAGCCGTCGCAGTCTTCCAGCAAACTTGGGGCCCATAGGTCCGTGTCACAGGAAAATAGGGACTTGCAGCTGTCCGAACAACACTCAGCTTATCTTCAAAAACATTATCGCAAATCCCGTGGGAAATGGGTGGTGTTTACAGAGAAGATTGGGTAAAGAGAATTGGGAATCGATACACATGTCCTCGCAGGCTACTTTAAGGCAAGGGTTGTTCGATCCTTAACATGATCAAGCCAGAAGGGGGTCCTTTTTCCAGCAATCATGGACGTGCGGCGGGGCCTTTTCGGGAGATGCTCTCCAAAACCCTACAGACTCCTGTCAATGTCCATGATGGTTGAAAAAGCGTCACAAAAATACATTCAAAATCCCGTACCCCCAGTGAACATCCCAATCCCCACTAAAATAGACTAAAATGGGGGTTGTCCTTGTTTGGAGGCAAGCCTTTTTCGTGGTTTTGAAAGAAAGCCAAAAGGAAAACCACCATGTTGGGTGGTGTCCATTCCCAACAGCACGACACACCCAAATAGCAAAATAGTTGTGGGTCCTTCGTACCAGGACCAACTTTCGTCCTTACTGGATGTGTCGAACCCTGCAACTGCAAAGGGGCTCTCAAGCACTGAACCCGGCTTCCGTTGCAATCTCTTACTTCCCAGGTTCCGGACTTTAGTCACTTTTGAAGACTATTCATTAAGCATGGTTTCTTGTTGATAAGCACGGAGAAGATCGGATAAGCACGGTTTCAGGGGTCACACCGTGCGGAGAATCTTGTGGGAAGCTTCTGGGCCGCTTGCTTCTGTGAAGTTTAAGCCTCTAGGACGAAACGCATCCCTGCGTGCCATAACTGGTCGTGGCCGTCTTCACTGCAGTCCTCTTCCTGTAGTCTTCCCGTCGTCGAATGATGTTTGGTTTTATATAAATGTAGGTGGGTTCGCACAATTCGGGACCCCAGGTGGCTTGCTTTTGTCTTGCTTTAGGACATTGATCGCTGTTTGGGCCGGAACCAACCTCTATACTTTTCGGGACTACTGAACGAAAGGTCAGTAGGGAACCAACCCAAGAAGTCCTGGCACATGTGCGCCAGGCCAAGCCGGTGGTTTGTGGGATTTGATTGATTTTTGTCAAGTTTCTATTGAGAACCTTAGTTTGATTCGACCGGGCCTTAACCTTTGCAGGGACCCCCGAAATGGATTTCGGGGAGTTGTCCGGTTTTCCAGCTTGCCGGAAAAAACAGGCACCCGCAAAAGAAAACGACGCCCTTTCGGACGAAATGCCTTTGTTCTCAGTATAGCGCGCGAAAAATTGCCGATTCCTCTCGGCGATGGTAGTGAATCTACTGGTTGAATAGGGATTGTAGTAAGGCCCACATAAACCAAGAAATCTGTCTATAGAACAAAACCTTCAACGAGTGAAACGGGCACGGCTTTGGCCAAGAGTGAAACGTGGTTCAAAGATCACCCGAGAGACGTTGGTTGCGTTTTGGTGTCCCTTAGAATAGCCGATCTAGTTTTCAACCAAACTGACTGATCAGAAGGCCATGTCGCGGTGCCTGAGGTGCTCATTGCACCAAACTTGGACCCAGAAAGACGTACTTATGAGCCCAATAGAGTTTATGGCTCCGAAGAAGTCAATAATCTAGATAATATATTCCGTGAAACGCCAAAGGTAAAAACGCTTGGCAATTTTCCTTTTGGCTAAGGGTGGCTTTCCTATAAGGATATTGGAAATCGGATTGGCCAACCCAAACCATCTTGACCAGCCCCAAACAACCAAAAGCACGCACACTCGGCTTCGGGCGAGTCCGCGGATCCAGACTTGACCCTGGCATGGACCACTTCCAAAGGGACCCAAATCCTTGCGAAACTCAAGGTAAGGATCAAGGAGAACTCGCTTCCTGAGTTCATGAACTTTAAGCTTTTTGGGTTTGGACCATTTTAGTGGTAAATATAGAGTTTGGACTTTTTTTGGGCCATCCACTCAGCAAGTGAGATAACCTTTGAACAGCCGAGCAAACTTTGATTTCTCAGTCCCTGGAACAAGCATCTTTTGACGCCAGAGCCGTCTGGATTGCAGAGGGCTGGGGCCGGACGCGACGTTCGGCCGATTTTTGAGTTCGGCCGCCTTCCTGGGCAAGCCGAGCACGGTCTGAGGCGCAGTCAGGGGCCTTTGGGACGGCGTTCTAAAAGAGACTACCTGGAGTCTCCACGACCCTTAAAACATGGGGTCATTACCCAAAATAATGGGGTCATGGACCCATTTTTAAAGGGTTATGGAGAGTCGAGGTATTTAAATTGCGGGATAGGGTCCGCTATTCCAGCTTTTTCAGATCAACTGCTTCCCCCTGATTGATACACCCTTTCCCCCTGAGGTCGACAAGTTCCCTGCCTCAATTGGAGGGAAGCAATACCATTGTCAGTGGTTTGTGGTTGGCGTCTAGTCCTGTACGAAAATGAAGGCACTCGCCAGTGTGATGTGTTTCATGTGTCCAGGAGTGGAGACCTTGGGAGTTTGTAGCTTCTCTGCCACCGGCAGTTGGGATGGAAGCTCCAGCTGGATCGCCAGTTGCGAATCGCGTTTTTTTCCAGGAACTTTCCCCAAAAAATAGCAACAGTGATTGAAAAAAGCAGCAACCTGGCTAACTAGGCACTTCTTTCTGTTTGTCCTGATGGCTTGGCTGCACCTTTAGGCGCTTGTGGGCATAGCACTGTGAGCCGGCTCACTGAATGAGCTTCGGCGGTGGCTTTCTGGGGACCTTCACACGCACCACCGCGCTGATAAAGAAGGCCCGAGTGTGCCAATCCCCACGCAAACTAGACCAAGCGAAGAAGACCAGAGTCCGCAAAGACGTTCACACCAAAGGGGTGACAACCCTTTCTGTTGTCATTGCCTGATTGCGACAGTGAGTTTCACAGTGGCTCGGTTTTTCTTGTGGCTATCTTGCGGCCCCTTTGCCTTGTTAACTGCTACAGAGGGTTGGGGCCAAGGCCCTGTAGCCTGGAGCCGTGTGCCCTGTTGACCCCACAGCTTGCGGCCCGACTTCGACTCGGATGAAGGTTCCTTCTCGGGCTGCTGCCAGCTTGCCGGTTTCGATAGGGGGCCAAGAACAGCTGCGTGTGCTAGCTAATTTTCTCCTGCTTCATGGGGAACACCCGCTGCCTTCGGTCTCGTAGCTCTCGATTGCCCTCGATTGCGAGGGCATGGCCATGGTGGCGCAGCTCGTGCGGGGCCGAGGAGAGCGAATTGTGGGAGCCCAGCCGGGGGCAAGGTCCTTAGGTTTCGTTTCCTTTTTTTACCCCCCCCCCCCCCAACCATGGTGGTTGTCCTTTTGGCTTTCTTTCAAAACCACGAAAAAGGGTTGAGTCTCCTTTTTTGACTCATATGGCTGTGGCAGTCAAATTTGAACAGAGGACCGCTGGTTTTAGTCTTTGTTTCCATATACCAGGATTCCATTTTGGGTACCTATTTTTGACCCACAGCCATATGGCTGTGGGTCAAAACCAATGGTAACATTTTGGGGTAGGTGAATTCACCACCCATTTTAGAACCTATCTTAGTGGGGATTGGGATGTTCACTGGGGGTACGAGGGTTTGACCAATGGCCATATGGCTGTGGCTGAAAAGATGTACCAAAATGGCACCTTGGTAAATGGAACCAAAGACAAACACCTGCGTAACGCTAGCTCTTCAAGCGGGCCCCCTTTCAACCCACTAAAAGTGAAAGTTTTTGCAGGGCAGGGTCTTGATGTTGTTTTTGTTCCCCGAGTGGAAGTGTTTCGGGGGGGGTCGATAGGCTCAGATAGATCGGCTCGTTCGGGCTGGTTCGGGGCAGCTGACAATACTTGGGCCTTCTGACCTCTATGCGTCCATCGGCGACCGCCCCGTTTAGGAACCCTAAAGCCATCACTTTGCTCAATCCTATGCGATTCTTGGGGAGGCGATCTATTTGTTGGTGGCTATGGTTGTGTCAAATGGTGGTTTTCCTGTTGGTGTCACTTTAAACCAACCCAAAAAGAGTACCCGCAAAAAGACAGAACCAAATCAGAGGGTTTTTGCCTTGGCTTAAGAGCCGCGCGAGTCCTTTTGCCGTGGGTTATACCCAGCATTGCGGCCTTCTGCAGCATGGAGGCTTGAGCTAGTGGCAACCAAGCTGATTGGTGAACTGCTGGTTGATAGCTGCAAGAACCTCGCCTCAGGCCTCAGCTGCACAAGACACGATTAGCTGGGCATAAGGAACCCTCTAGAAATTTGGAAGCCACAATCCCTACTCGTGGTACTCACCGGTCGGGTTGGCAAACCTGACGTTTGCCTTGGCATTTTGTTCATTCCTCATCGTCAGGGCCCTTTTCAAGTTGAGTCATACATATTCGGCCAGTGAACTCAGCAGGTCAGGATCAGAGGTGCCCTCTTTAGGTTAACTTGGTTGCAGTTTAGATTCGTTATTTTTTCTAAAAGTGGAAGTACCCTTGCTCATACCATTTTGGGTTTTGGGGGTTCATCTGCCCAAGGGGTATGTACAAGGGGTAGGCACCGGCTGTTTTTGCTGGGGTTCTGATGATTTTCTGTAAGAAGGATCCCTGGAAAGAATGGTTGGAAGGTAGCCCAGAAGTTTGAGGGACAGGCAGAACCCCAAAAAGGACTCGAGTTTGTCGCTTGTTCAGTTGGGTCCTAAGGCTGGGGCCGGTCTGGAGGAATCCGCCAGTTGAGTATCCCAGCAGCCTTCGCCTTCGCTAAGGCCACACCCGGTGGCTATGGAGTGCAGGGCCCAGGGAAGGTCAAGCATGTCCTCCACCGGCTTTTATGTTGTATTGGCTGCCCGTGAAAGATCATTCGAACATATATATATATATATATAATTATATATATATATAATTATTTATATATATATATATATGATATACAAATGTATATTTGTTTCTTCACCCCCCTCGCCCACCCGATGGGCCTGCTTATTTGGTGCCTTTTTGTGCCGATGGTCTAAAATTATATTTCGGACACTTCAGCCCTTTCTTGGCTGCAGAAGGGCCATAGTGTAAACAGAGGGGTACCATATTATGTATATATATATATATCCCCCCCCCAGGGCCCGCCTTTTTCCTTTTTGCATGAAAGAGATTGATTTGCAGATGTTCAGTGTCCACTTGGTTTGCAGCTGCATTGCAGAAAGCACTGTAATTTAGGGTGTTGTTGTGCATTTGTTGATATTGTCTCAGATCTTCTTTCTGTGCTTGATGCAACACAGGATTCGAGAAAGCAAACACACACGAAAACGGACAGAGTTTTTAGATGCAACTTTGTCAGTGTTGAAAACACTGCTATTTGCAGTGTTTTTTATTGAAGTGTTTGTTTGAAGGACACTGCAAAAAAGCACTTAAAAAAAAAAAACAAAAAAAAAAAAACAAAAAAAAAAACTTTTTTTGATTGTTTCAGACTCAAAACCTGCACAGGCTCAAACATGCAACAAAAACAAACCTGAAAGCTCCAAACCTGCACAGGCTCAATACATGCAACAAATGCAAAACCCAGATGCAATGTGAGAGGTCAGGGCTTGGTTGGTCTGGATTGTTGCATTTGTTGTTGTTCTTGTTGTTGTTGTTGTTGTTGTTGTTGTTGTTGTTGTTGTTGTTGTTGTTGTTGTTGTTGTTGTTGTTGTTGTTGTTGTTGCTGGTGTTGTTGTTGTTGTTGTTGTTGTTGTTGTGTTGTTGTTGTTGTTGTTGTTGTTGTGGTTGTTGTTGTTGTTGTTGTTGTTGTTGTTGTTGTTGTTGTTGTTGTTGTTGTTGTTGTTGTTGTTGTTGTTGTTGTTGTTGTTGTTGTTGTTGTAGTTGTTGTCGTTGTTGTTGTTGTTGTTGTTGTTGTTGTTGTTGTTGTTGTTGTTGTTGTTGTTGTTGTTGTTGTTGTTGTTGTTGTTGCATTTGTTGAGCCTGTGCAGGTTTTGGAGCCTTGGGTGCTTAAAACCTGCACAGGCTTAAAACATGCAAAAAGTCCAAACCTGAAAGCTCCAAAACCTGCACAGGCTCAAAGCAATGCAAACAATCCAAAGCCCAGATGCAATGTCAGAGGCCACGCTTGATTGGTCTGGATTCTTGCATTTTTGAGCCTGTGCAGGTTTTGGAGCTTTCAGGTTGGGATTTGTTGCATTTTTGTTGAGCCTGTGCAGGTTTTGGAGCCTTGGTGCTTAAAACCTGCACTCAAACAAATGCCAAAAAATCATTTCCTTTACTTGTTTCTGAAGAATGGAAGACAGATTGCTGAGCTTTTTCACAAAAGCATCGTGCTACAATCTATGAGCGTCTCGAGCCTACTGTCTGCAGAATATGGCCTCCCACAGGTTGGCACCCTTGTGCCAGTAAGCCCATTGGGCCGTTCTTGGCATTGCCTTGCCAGGAAACAGTAAGAACTTCTCCATGACAAAGGGTGGAGACGAACTCAGCCTTAACTTGATCCGGGAAGATGATGTGCTTCAGGAGGAAGTGCTGCCCATTAGGAAGAGGAAGAACAACAAGTTGAAGACTATATGACATACCAGGAGAAGTCTTCAAGCGAAAGGGCGCTGGCATGTCCGCAAAGCGGCCATCCTTGGCCGCGAGGCAGACTTGAGATTGCAAAGAGGAAGGTCAGTAGGCGAGACAGGACCACGAGGCAAGTCCACGACATTGGGCTTGGACAAGTTCTTGACGCGTTGGGTGGCATTCAGGGCCGTTTCCAGAGAGATTTCACTGGCTTCTGACATCATATCTACTGTACAAGAAAAGATATAATTTGAATGACCTTGTTTGAGCTTCTAGCAGCAGAGTACTATATAACGGAAACTGTGTATGAAGTATAGGTCAGTGGCATCAAAGCGACAAATGTACATAATATATATATATATGTATGCTCACCCCTACTCTTGAAAGTATCAGTTTTGCTAGACTGTACAAGTGAAAAGGTGGGCGCTCGGGGGGGGGGGGGCTGAGCATATATATATATATATATGTGCTTTTTCTTTCTGTACACCAGATGTCGTTGAAGAAACCCGGGGTCCTTGCAAATTTGTTGGGCCATGATCAAAAGGCCGAAGGTTGGGCGCGGATGTCGGCCAACACGTTGTGGTCCTTTTGTGGGCCCACTGCAACCCTAGATTTTGCTTTCAATATACTCCCTGCAAATTGAGTTCCTGGACTTTCAACGCGTTGGCCCAGTTTGGGGGGGGGGGTGAGCATATATATATATATATATGTGTGCTTTTTGTTTTCTGCACACCAGATTTCAAGAAACCCGGGGTCCTTGCAAATTTGTTGGGCCATGATCAAAACGCCGAAGGTTGGGCGCGGAAGTCGGCCAACACGTTGTGGTTCTTTTGTGGGTCCACTGCAACCCTTGATTTTGCTTTCAATATACTCCCTGCAAATTGAGTTCCTGGACTTTCAACGCGTTGGCCCAGTTTGGTGGCAATCAAAACAGTTTGGATTGTGGCCAAGGACTCTCAGGAAGTAAGTTGGCATCCCAACAAGGGGTCCCCCAAATGGAATTTCCTCTACACATGAGTGGTTCCATATCAGTATGTAGGGCACCCTGCTGTTAACTGAGCATTCGGAATATAAGGAGCATGCGGGAATTCTTGCCTTGTCAGCGTAGAGGCTCGTAAGCAAAGTGGGCAGCCTTTGAACTTACACAAACATGTGTGCACATGTGGAATATCTTTTGATTTGATTTGCTACCTGCCAAAAATGAGCGATGTGATGTAACCATTGCGAGCACTTGGCCCGGCCGACTTCCCTCCCGACGTCAAGCTGAGGCTCGCGCCGCCCCTTGCCGACAGTAAGAACCTCTCGGAGCGTTCACTAGGTTTTCCCCTTAAAACATCTAAGAAAACTTGCCTTTGGGCCAAAGAGGTGATGCTTAATCCCACCCAAAGGGGAAGACAATAAGACTCCTGTGTCAGAGCAGGTTCTCACTTTCCTCTGGTCAAAGGCAACCCGCCGAAGGCTGAACTGTGTTGCGACAGCGTGCTCCCTCAATGAAACTTCTTCAAACAGGTTCGCCCTAAACAAAGTAGTTCAACAATTCCCAAGAAGCCTGCGCAACGGCTTCCGGTTTCTCCACGGGGCACCACTTTTAGAGGTGCTCCCCGTGTAGATTCTTAGCCGTTTGGGTATGTAAAAAGGGGCACCCAAAGGTTGCACTTTCAATGGAGACCACCAACAAATTGGGGGAAATCCACAGCGACCCCTGAGTTACGTCATGGTCAACTTGGTCCAAGCGCACCAACTCGGCGGCAATTGCTACGCAGTTTGAAACAGAATGCATGCTTATCCTGTGCAGTGGCTCGACTTTGTGGTGGATTGCCCGTGGCCCCCCATGTCGGTTTCTGTTGACGAACCGTTTGTGCTGAAGATGGGCTAGCCGCTCGCGAGCGGGAAGTTTGATGGATCTAAGGATGGGCCATCTTCCCGGGAGTTCACACCACCATGGTAAGGATTTCTATTTCGGTGAACCGTGAGGGCCCAAAGAAAGTATTGACCATGGCGCACTGCATCCATGGGGGGTTCGGGTGTTCTAGGTCACGCAGACGGATAGCCCGGGGGCCGAGCTCGGAAGCTCCTGTTGCGAGAGAAACTCACTGCCTGAGTTCATGAACTTTAAGCTTTTTGGGAAGACCATTTTAGTGGCAAATCTAAAGTTTGGACTTTTTTGGGGCCATCCACTCAGCAGGTGAGAAAAAACAGTTAGAGTTCCAGAAGCTCAGGGAGTGAGTAAGGGGGCACCTGACTCAATGTTGATTTAATCGAGCGTTGAGTCAGGTGACAGAATCCTCTTTCTCAATTTCTGAGTTTCTGGACTTTAGGAAGCTTGAAGCTTACCGTATTTTGGGGGGCACTCTTGAGGAAGACCAGTCTAGTGGCAACTTAGAAGAAGTTTAAGCCTGTTTTTTTTCGCCAATCCACTCGAAGTGAGCTTACTGGCAGTGTTTGGGGTCATCCTGCGTGGTTTTGCTGGGAGGTCCGGCGCTCTTTTGATCCTTTTGGTGTGGGTACTTAGGTTGGGCCAAACTTGTCTTTGCTCGGCAGCCCCTTGTTTTCGCAGTTTTAAGGGAAAACCAAAAGCAACGCCGTTGCGGCAGTTGTGCAGGATCCGCTAAAGAGAGACACCCGCTAGTATTCTCAAGGGCTCCGGTGGAATTACCTTGCCAGCAAGGTGCATAGCCCCAATTGTGGGGATCAGAGGGCATCTTGTTGGGGGTACTGTCAAGCAAGTCCATCCCATCCTGTGGATCTGCATGGTTGTCTTTTGCGAGGGTGCCCATTTTGTCCTTTTTAGAGGGACACGACAGGAACACCGCGCTTTTGGACTTTCCGTGTCAAGACAAATGGATTCATCCAGAAGAGGAAGCAACCGCCATGTTGACTTCGCATTCTTGACGTCACTTGCAAGAAACACTAAGAGGATAGTTCATTTGCGTACTGCTTCCAGGTCCATCTTTGTTTGTCAACGATGCATGTTCCGCGCTGCCCTTTGTTCCTTGCTTTTGCAACGAACATGGTTTGCCAATGGGCGCGCGTTGTTGCCCATGGCTCACGAATCATGAGGCTATGAACTTTAGTAGGGCACCGCCTCGAAAAGGTTGGCGGATATAATATCCGTGAATGAACTGCATTTCGAGTGCCGAAAGAAAATGCTTGGGGTTTATCGCAAGGGTTGTTTTCAAAAAGGGGGCCCCCCGAACCCCTTTCCAGAGCAAAAGGAAAAGCACGACCCCTTTTCTGCAGTAATGTCCAAATGGGATTAGTAAAGGGGGGACCCCCCCCGCCTCAACGAAGGGGGTACGCAGAATAGTATCTTGAGATCCAGGTGAGGTGAGTTTCCATTTATTTTAGTATTGATAGACTTCAGTGTCCATTTGATTTAGTATTGCTGGAGCTTCCTTTTGAGATTTGGAACTGAGTTTCCATTTGATTTAGTATTGCTGGAGCTTCCTTTTGAGATTTGGAACTGAGTTTCAATTTGATTTAGTATTGCTGGACTTGAGTTTCCATTTGATTTAGTATTGCTGGAGCTTCCTTTTTGAGATTTGGAACTGAGTTTCCATTTGATTTAGTATCGGTAGACTTGAGTTTCCATTTGATTTAGTATTGCTGGAGCTTCCTTTTGAGATTTGGAACTGAGTTTCCATTTGATTTAGTATTGCTGGAGCTTCCTTTTTGAGATTTGGAACTGAGTTTCCACTTGAGTTTCCATTTGATTTAGTATCGGTAGACTTGAGTTTCCATTTGATTTAGTATTGCTGGAGCTTCCTTTTGAGATTTGGAACTGAGTTTCCATTTGATTTAGTATTGCTGGAGCTTCCTTTTGAGATTTGGAACTGAGTTTCAATTTGATTTAGTATTGCTGGACTTGAGTTTCCATTTGATTTAGTATTGCTGGAGCTTCCTTTTTGAGATTTGGAACTGAGTTTCCATTTGATTTCGTATTGGTAGACTTGAGCTTCCATTTGATTTAGTATTGCTGGAGCTTCCTTTTGAGATTTGGAACTGAGTTTCCATTTGATTTAGTATCGCTTGGAGCTTCCTTTTGAGATTTGGAACTGAGTTTCCATTTGATTTTAGTATTGGTAGACTTGAGCTTCCATTTGATGAGTATTGCTGGAGCTTCCTTTTTGAGATTTGGAACTTGAGTTTCCATTTGATTTAGTATTGCTGGAGCTTCCTTTTGAGATTTGGAACTGAGTTTCCATTTGATTTAGTATTGGTAGACTTGAGTTCCATTTGATTAGTATTGCTGGAGCTTCCTTTTGAGATTTGGAACTGAGTTTCCATTTGATTTAGTATCGCTGGAGCTTCCTTTTGAGATTTGGAACTGAGTTTCCATTTGATTTTAGTATTGCTGCTTCCTTGAGTTTCCATTTGATTTAGTATTGCTGGAGCTTCCTTTTGAGATTTGGAACTGAGTTTCCATTTGATTTAGTATTGGTAGACTTGAGCTTTCCATTTGATGTTAGTATTGCTGGAGCTTCCTTTTGAGATTTGGAACTGAGTTTCCATTTGATTTAGTATCGCTGGAGCTTCTTGAGATTTCCATTTGATTTAGTATTGCTGGACTTGAGTTTCCATTTGATTTAGTATTGCTGGAGCTTCCTTTTGAGATTTGGAACTGAGTTTCCATTTGATTTAGTATCGGTAGACTTGAGTTTCCATTTGATTTAATATTGCTGGAGCTTCCTTTTGAGGTTTGGAACTGGGTTTCCATTTGATTTTTCGTAGTATTGAGTTTCCATTTAGTATGACTTGAGTTTTACCATTTTGATTATAGTATTTGCTGGAGCTTCCTTTTTGAGATTTGGAACTGAGTTTCCATTTGATTTAGTATTGCTGGAGCTTCCTTTTGTTTTTCTTGGGGGGGCCAGGCAACAAGACTTTATTTCGGGGGCCCCTGAAATAATGTCAAGTTGGGGGCTGAAGTGCTCCCCCCTTTGTGGGTTTGATTGTGGGCAGGTTTTAAACAAGAGACATGTAAGAAAACATGGGTTTGGTAAAGCTGACAGTTTTGGATTTAAGGAACAAGGTACCAAAGAGGACCAGGGGTGGCTATCTCTCCTCTCCTTCCTGTCCTTTCTCTCTTTCTCTCTTCTTTTTTTTGTGATTTTTTTGGTTGGGACATTTTTTTCATGGGCGGGGGTGGCAGGGGCTTGTCTTTATTGCAGGTGCATTTGCTAATTATTTTGGGCCCCCCAGTTGTCTTTATTCCGGGTGCATTCTTTAATCCCATTTGGACATTACCGGTCTGCGATAGGTCAGGAAGAGACAGGGTACGTCCTTTTTTTTGACGGCGCCCTGTTTTCCATGCTCTTAAAGGGGAAGACAAGGATCACTACCAATGTTGAGGGTCTCTGAGACATGCCCGGAGAGAGAGAGAGAGAGAGAGAGAGAGAGAGAGAGAGAGAGAGAGAGAGAGAGAGAGAGAGAGAGAGAGAGAGAGAGAGAGAGAGAGAGAGAGAGGGAGGGAGGGAGGGAGAGAGAGAGAGAGAGGGAGAGAGAGAGAGGGAGAGAGAGAGAGAGAGAGAGAGCGAGAAAGGAAGGAAAGAAGGACAAGAAAAACGAGAAAGGAAGGAAAGAAGGACAAGAAAATTAAGAAAGAAAGAAATACAGAATAAAGAAAGAAAGGAATAGGTAGAGAAGACAAAACACTGCTAACACGTAACCCACCAGAGGGTCCCTGTCAGAGGAAGATAGTCTTCCAGGAACCCTCCATCAGGTTCCATGTTGATATGAGCGTATCTTTAATCCCAATAGCATAAACATCCTTTGGTTACGTTTTTGGTCCGGGCAAGAGTTTTTTTGCGTGTTCTTGTGTTCCGGGCAAACATGACATCCCTTGCGCGATGGGGATTTCAGAGCGCTTCTCGCTTCGGTGCCCTACTGTGGATGGACAAAATCCTGCACCACTGAAAATCCATGGGAACCCATTGCTTGTTGGTATCTACAGGGGAATCGACTCATTCCAAAGTTTCTTGGGTGGCGCGTTGCATGGATTTCGCAACCATCCACAGTAGCCTTTGGGTTTCTTTTCCTGTCAGACACATCCAGACTTGTACGTGGCCTTGACAAAGCACAGGCCAAAGGGACTTGGCGGAATTAAACCAGTGCAACTAAATCTCAGTGGTCCAAAGCGAATCGACGTGATCTGACCTTTTGGTTTTCCTAGTTTGGTCTATTTTTGGTATAGGTCCCAAAAGGTTAACCTTTTGGTTCTGGGTCCTTTTGGGCAACCGGGAAATTGAATCAGCAACCCTTTTCTTGGAACAGTGGCTTAGACAGCAACCAACTTCTCACCTGTCTTTGGCGGGGTCGGTCTGTTGGCAGCTTGTGATGGACCTTGCCGTTTGGTTGTTATGTTGCTGCATGTTTAAACGTGAGCTTTGTGGGTGCCAACCCCCCAACCACTGTTGTGGACAGTACTTGGAATTTCAGACATGGGAAAAAACAGTTGTTGGGGCCTGCTGGTAAATGTGTAGTTTCCCACTTCAAGCAGCAACAGTTGTTCACTATAGTCACTATAGTGGGTTTGTGTTGTTTTTTTTGCGGGGGCGGGGGCCTTTTGAGTTGGTTTTCAGGATAACCAAGCGGAAATCCACCTTTTGTTGTGGGTGTTTGTGTTTTCTAAAAAGACACCTGGACCCTCAAACTACCCACACAAATTGGAATTCACCCCCACATTTGTGGAACTATAACCAATTTTAAGGGACTTTTTGCTGGCCCAGGCGTTTGGTCAGGGGGCTTACTTGCCACACTGTCGCGCTCGCTCGATCTCGAGCGAGGCAATGGCGTGAAAGTCATTACCAGCAACGAGGGCGAAGTCTTAGGCTTCTCAGTGAGCCAGGCCGCCGAACGAATTGAAGACCGCTTGGTCAAAATATATTCGTTGACTTCACCTGACAACAATGGGACACTAGTGGTGTGTCCTACGGGAGGGATCCTTCACTTCTCACTTCCAGAGTTCATGAACTTTAAACTTTTTGGGTTTGGACCATTTTAGTGGTAAATATAAAGTTTGGACTTTTTTTGGGCCATCCACTCAGCAAGTGACAGACTTGGCTGCTTTTTGGTTGGTTCGGTTTCCTTTTTTGGAACCTCTAGCAGGGGCCGTTTCGATGGAAACCGCCAGCAGCTTGCATCCGGACTCCTGTGACCCCTGCTGGTTTGCTTGCCAAAGCTTTTTGCGGGCATCCGTCCTGACAGGCCGCCCAGGTGTACACCATGGTGGATCGAATACTTCAGAGCCAGAGGCGCATGTCTTCGGATTTCAGAGGATCCGAGTCAGACGACACCCCTTGCGCCCAAATAGGCATCCGGTTCTTCGGTTGGTTGGTTGGTTGGTTGGTTGGTTGGTTGGTTGGTTGGTTGGTTGGTTGGTTGGTTGGTTGGTTGGTTGGTTGGTTGGTTGGTTGGTTGGTTGGTTGGTTGGTTGGTTGGTTGGTTGGTTGTTTGTAGGTTTGGTTGGTTGGTTGGGTTGGTTGGGTTTGTAGGTTTGGTTGGTTGGGTTGGGTTGGTTGGGCTGGTTGGGTTGGTTGGGCTGGTTGGTTGGTTGGGTTGGTTGGGCTGGTTGGTTGGTTGGGTTGGTTGGGCGGGTTGGTCGCTTGGGTGGGTGGGTTGGTTGGTTGGTTTGGTTTGGTTTGGTTTGGTTTGGTTAGTTCGTTGCAGGGCAACCACTGAGTATCTGAGTATGTTCCCTTTGATCAATCCGAAGTCGACATGCGGCCGGATTTCCAAATTACCAGGGCTTCTGTCTTTTTGTTCGGCTACCCTTTGATTGAACCGGTAACCAACAGGAAAGAACCCATTGGGGCTTGAGTTTTGGGAGCGCAACCACCCTTGTTAGGTGGGTTGAAACGGCATGACCAGCCTGGAACAAGGCCTACGCGGGCTTGTCCAAATAAGAAAGGATCCCCTACACTGTCAAGGGTTTCCTGTTTTTGTCCCTTTAACTTTGTCCGAATTCCAGTTTGCGAAACTGTATTCAGTGGTTCGAGGCATTTTACTGGAAGCAACACTCAAAATTCGATGCATCAGGGCCGGTGTTGAAATCACATCGATCCTCCTTCTGGTTCCCTTGTCCGTGGGCGAAGTTTATACCCTCGATTGGGTTTTGGCAACTCAAAAAGGGGAGACGTGGGTGTGAATAGAGTCCGCTTCTAAATCGAAAGCAAGGGATAGCAAGGCTTGTCCGGGAAAGAGAAGCCCGGGAACCAGATTGTGGCATTGTCGAACCTTTTGGCTTTGGCAGCTACAACGGAGCCACGCAAGCTAAGAGCAAAAGTTCCCCCATGCCTTTTTTCTCCCCCAGACAAACGGCCGACAGCTCCCTGAAGGCCTCTTAAGATTGAAGCAAGTCTTCCAAAAAGGCCCTGGGAGCTTCCATGGAATCGTGTGGGGGAAGGAGTTGGTGGTTTCCCTTGAAGCTAGCGCTTGGGGGTGACTTTGATGGTAGAGGAATGGTTCCTCAATCGGGACCCGGAAGCAGAATCAGTTGATGATTGGGGGTGTGTCCCTCGGGATTCAGACAGGTGGTCGGGGCCCCCGCGGCCCGTCGGGTCCTTCTAAATCGAGTCCCCTTTGTCAACATTGAAGTGAAAGTTCGGGTCCCTTAAAAGAGGGAGACAAGGACTGAAATTAGTGTGTGTCGTTTTCGGGTGACCTCCAAAAAAGTGAGTTTCCCTATCAATAACACCAGAAAGAAGAGGGGTATGCTCGCAAAACTACACCCAAGTGCTCCAAGACCCGCCAGGATTTTGGCTTTGCCGCTGGCCGATCGCTACACGCTGGCTGGCAAGGCGGGAATCGATCGCATGCGGAGATAGGCTGAGAAAGCGGCGGGGGAGGCTGTTTGGGCGTCTCCGCTTTGTCGTTTTCCATCATTTTACCTTTCAGCTGGCAAAAAGCTGAACTGCTTGCCAGAGTGTTTGCCTTTTTTCTTTTTTCAGGTTTGGATTCGAATTTGAACCCCTCAATTTTGGAATGAGAGACTTGGGGGAACGCTGATTTCTAGGTTCCACTTTACCTGCGCAAAAGCTTAGCTGTTTGCAGGGGGTCAGTGTGGTCAAGTTTTGAGGGCACCCTTTTGCGATGTGTTAAAGGGAAACCAAAAGGAAGACCACCATTTTGGGGGTCCTCTAACAAAGACATGCATTTAGTTCCCTGGTGTTGATGCATGCATCTGAACTGGTGCAGGATGTGCCCAACAGCATTGCCCAATGGTGCCCTTGGTTCAATCCGTTTTTTCGGTGGAAGGGTTGGCGTAAAGGGACACTTGGTTGGGAGAAAAAAAAGCTCTTGGCCCAACAAGAACGCGACTGGGCACAGTGATGTGCTTACTTGGCATATCGCAAGGTGTTCATTCCTGCCGTACAGGGGGGGTCTCATGGTGTGCTTTCCTTCAAACAATGCCCAGTTTTTCAGGGTCAGCGGCTCAAAGAGCCCTTTTGGGGCGTTTTGAGGTACTGATACCTGCATCTCTTGAAAGTTAATAATTCCCACTCCAAAAAGAAAAAAGTACTTTCTTCCATGCTGGAGTGATAATTTTCACTCCGTGTTAAAATGCCCGTTCGGGTAGTTCCGACTGCTCAGGCATCCGTTCGGACCCGTTCGGAACCCGTTCGTACCCGTTCGGACCCGTTCGGACCCGTTCTGAGGTACGTAAAAAATACGCCAACATTACGCAATAAGCCTTTGATAATTTATGTGCAGTGCTGATTTATGAACACCTCGATGGTAGTGAAAATATCCGTTCAAGAGTAGAAATACCCGTTCGAAAGTGGAAATACCCGTGTCCTCAGGCCAAAAAGTACTTTTTCAATTTTGGAGTAGGAATTCTTAACTTCCAGGAGATCCAGGTATGTTTAGGGCCCTTCCTTCTTCGTTTTTTGGGTGCCGTATCCCACATTGGTGCGGCTTGTTTTGTTTGTTATACTAAACAAATGTTTGAGGGTGCACTCCCTTTCACTAACATAGCACCTGTGGCAGGGTATCTGGAAGATCATTGTCCTCTTGTGACCAACTGCCTGTCAGGTGCCATGGCAACACATGAGTCCCTTAAACATGGCTTATAGCCCCCAAAACTATGGTTGGCGAATTCCCTTTTGTATGGACCTAGTTTCGGGGTCCAGCTTGTTTTTTTTTTCTGGTAAAACACATTTGTTTTTAGGGGTCTCATGTTGTCCCATGTTGTGCTGTGTTTTTTAAGGTTCCCATTTTTGTGCACTGTAAGTACCCCCCCCCCCCCCCGACTTCTCGCCTTTGGCGCCTCGACTCCCAGCCGCGTCCCTTCGCAGGTGGCCGCTGTGCCGGAGGAGCACGGCCGCCTCATCGAGCGCTTGGCCTCCAATGTGGCCACCGCCTTCAGCGAGGATCGATCCTTTTTCGGACGATTTTTTTTGCGCTAAGACCAGGTCTTGTGTGTGTGTCTGTGCGTGTGTGTCTGTGTGTGTGTGTGTGTGTCTGTGTTTGTCTCTGTGTGTCTCTTTGTGTGTCTGTGTGTCTCTTTGTGTGTCTGTGTGTGTCTGTGTGTGTCTGTGTGTGTCTGTGTGTGTGTCTGTGTGTGTGTGTGTGTCTGTGTGTGTGTCTCTGTGTGTGTCTCTGTGTGTGTCTGTGTGTGTGTCTGTGTGTGTGTCTGTGTGTGTGTCTGTGTGTGTGTGTGTCTGTGTGTGTGTGTGTCTGTGTCTCTGTGTCTCTGTGTCTGTGTCTGTGTCTGTGTCTGTGTCTGTGTCTGTGTCTGTGTCTGTGTTTGTGTCTGTGTTTGTGTGTGTTTGTGTTTGTGTGTGTGTTTGTGTGTGTGTGTTTGTGTGTGTGTGTGTGTGGGTTTGTGTGGGTTTGTGTGTGTGTATGTTTGTGTGTGCGTGTGTGTTTGTGTGTGTTTGTGTGTGTGTGTGTGTTTCTGTGTGTGTGTGTTTGTGTGTGTGTGTGTGTTTGTGTGTTTGTGTTTGTGTGTTTGTGTGTGTTTGTGTGTTTGTGTGTGTGTTTGTGTGTGTGTGTGTGTTTGTGTGTTTGTTTTTGTGTGTGTGTGTGTGTTCGTGTGTGTGTTTGTGTGTGTGTGTGTGGGTTTGTGTGTGTGTGTGTGTGTGTATTTTTGTGTGTGCGTGTGTGTTTGTGTGTGTTTGTGTGTGTGTGTGTGTTTGTGTGTGTGTGTGTTTGTGTGTGTGTTTGTGTGTGTGTTGATGTGTGTGTGTGTGTGTGTTGATGTGTTTGTGTGTGTGTGTGTGTGTTTGTGTGTGTGTGTTTCTGTGTGTTTGTTTGCGTTTGTGTGTCTGTGTGAAAGTGTGTGTGTGTTTGTGTGTGTGTTTGTTTGTGTTTGTGTGTGTGTGAAAGTGTGTTTGTGTGTGTGTGTGTGTGTGTGTGTTTGTGTGTGTGTTTGTGTGTGTGTGTTGATGTGTGTTTGTGTGTGTGTGGTTGTGTGTGTGTGCGTGTGTGTGTGTGTGTGTGTGTGTTTGTGTGTGTGTGTTTGTGTGTGTGTGTGTGTTTGTGGGTGTGTGTGTGTTTGTGTGTGTGTTTGTGTGTGTGTGTGAAAGTGTGTGTGTGTGTGTGTGTTTGTGTGTGTGTGTGTGAAAGTGTGTGTGTTTGTGTGTGTGAAAGTGTGTGTGTGTGTGTTTGTGTGTGTTTGTGTGTGTGTTTGTGTGTGTGTGTGTTTGTGTGTGTGTGTTTGTGTTTGTGTGTGTGTGTGTGTTTGTGTGTGTGTGTGTGTGTTTGTGTGTGTGTGTGGGTTTGTGTGGGTTTGCGTGTGTGTGTGTGTGTGTCAGTGTGTGTGTGTGTATGTTTGTGTGTGCGTGTGTGTTTGTGTGTGTTTGTGTGTGTGTGTGTGTTTGTGGCTGTGTTTGTGTGTGTTTGTGTGTTTGTGATTGTGTGTGTGTTTGTGTGTGTGCGTGTCTCTTTGTGTATGTGTGCGTGTCTCTTTGTGTATGTGTGTCTGTGTGTGCGTGTCTGTTTGTGTATGTGTGTGTGTTGTTTTTTTGTTGTTTTTTAATATACATAAGTTATGTAATTTGGTTGATTATTTGTTTAGTGACTTGTTTATTGATTGTTTCAATCATTGATTTGACTTATGTTATTTGTCTATTGGTTTGTACTTTTGTCTGTACATAGGTTTTCACATAGTGACTGATTGATTCATATGTTAAACACAGAAAACAATCTTATGTGTTTCTCTTTATTATTGCTTACTGTTCGATTTATTAGCTTATTTTTTCATGTATTTTGTCTTATTTATTTGCTAGTGTTTTATTTATTTGTTGTTGGTTTCTTTTTGCCTGTTGTGTTTCTTCTCTCTGTTTGTGTGTGTTTCTTGGTTGTCCTTATTTGTTTTTGTTGTTTTTGTTGTTCCCTTTTTTTAAGGTTCATTGTGTTTTGGTTGGTTGGTTGGCTGGCGGGTTGGTTGGTTGGAAGGTTGGTTGGTTGGTTTGGTTTGGTTTGGTTTGGTTTGGTTTGGTTGTTTGGTTGGTTGGTTGGGTTCTTTTGCTATTGCTGGCTTAATTGGGTTATCGGTTTGTGTTGTGAGTATGTTGGTTCGCTTGTTTGCCTCAAGGGAAGAACAGGGGCACCTCTGTGCTTGTGTTTGGCATGTTTTGTGTGGAAGAGTTTTGAAAAGGATCGGGAAAACAAAAGATGGTAATTTGGGCGAATTATTAAAAGAACCGCGGGTGCCGACATTCACGAGGATAGACCTTCAGATGTGCCTGTGCAAATGTTAGCTCGGGGTTGTTACCTCACACATGATGAAGGAAGCTTTTGGAGGCTCTCGTATATCAAACAGGTGAATTGTTAAAGTTGGCACTTGTTTTCTTTGTCTCTACACTCAACATCACGCAAATCCTTGAAACCAGGGGTGGTTGATCTTGCCACGGAAGATTTTAGATAGGTTTCGTCAGTTCTGTAGACATGTGTCAGGCACGGTCGCCTTTTTGTTACCCCAGCCCTGCCACAGCATCCAACGTTTATTGACACCTACCGTAGCTCCACTTCCCCGGAACGCCTGTTCCAGCGTCTCCAAGGGGTAGCTGTCAACGACAACATGTACGCGAGCTACTTGAGAAAAATTGTTTTCCTTAGGTCCGACTCAACAGTGAAAAGGCGCTGGAAAGAAGGATCCCTGGAAATAGCGGAATTGCTCCCTATCTCGGGAGATTCAATTGAAGGTGTCCTTTCTTCAAGACCTTGGAGTTGTTTGAGTATCACCTAAACTCCGTGTTTTGTTTCTTCGCCGTGTTCGTCGAATGCCAGGTCTTTGGTTGGGAAACAAATGTGAGCTACCCAAAGAGCGCCAAATACCCGCCCTGAAACAACAAGAAGCGGGCCAAATACCCGCCAGAGGTGGGCAAGTGCCAGAGGTGGGCAAGTTTTTTTTGTATCGAAAAGAGAAACGAGAATCCCAATGGTTTCTGATCCGATGCCCCCAACGTAAATTGATGCATCCGCAAACGGTGGTTTCGTTCCCATGGTTTCATGCCGTGGTGCGGTCTCGGATTTCGCAACCATATGTGCTTGAACTTTAAGCACGAACCCGAAATGGGGGTCAATGTTAGGTGGGAACTGATGTCCACCAACCACTGTCGAGGGGGTTCCCCATTGAAGTCTATTACCGTATGGGGTTTTGCAGATGGCGAACCCCGTGTTTTCCAGTGGACTTTTTTTTGAAACGGGTACCCTCGAAAAAGCTGGAGTCATATACGGGTCTTTTGAGGGTACCCGTTGGGTTGGTTGAACGCAATGTCAAAGGAACATGGCCCATTTGCATATGCACTACAGAGAAGTTCTGCTGGGCTAGTATGGCCCACAGCACTGCCTGTCCCGACTGGGTTGTCAAGCCCAAAAATACCATAGGGACCTGAGGATCACTGGCTGGTCAGCAAAACCGACTCTCACGGGGGTCCCGTACTTCGGAGACTATCCTGCTTCGGAAGCCGGCCCATTCAGCCCGCGATTCGCAGGCTAGCGCGCTGAACGCGCTGTACCTCGTTGACATCTGCAAGGATGAGAAAGATACGACTCCCAATGCACTTTTTTTTTCTTCTGCCCAATGGACCCACGAGAAAGTGGTAGAAAGGCAGGACAAATGTGGTCCCTTGCGGGTCCAGGTAGGTATGTTGACCTCGGATTCATGAACCAGATGAATGCAGGACTACGGCGAGCCACTCATGAGCAATCACAGGATAGAAAATAGGTTTGCTTTGTAAAGCGGTTTCACTGTACAAGGGATACCTCGGGGTATCTTTCCCATTCCTCGATTTGGCTGAGGTTTTCTCCCATTTGGGTTCAAGAGGAGCTGGGTTCAATTTGTTCAAACAAATCAAACAAGCGATTGATTTATGGGGTTCATCCCCATCCTGAACGCATGCATCCTTCTTCCAGTTCCGTTGTGTAACAGCTGATTTTTGTTTGAAGCCAAACATGAACTCCAAACAAGAAGGAATCGTTCCCATTCCTTCTGACCAACCAAGAGTAACCTCACTTGCCCAAAGCCGTCCTTTCAACCTTTTCTTGCTGGCTCCCAGCCATCCGGTTCCTTAGCTTTGCAAAGCCTTTAGTGTTTAGTGGTAGTTTCCATTTTTCCACGGGTTCTTCACTTTTAGCCCCGCTGAAAACGGGCCCAGTTTGGGTTTTCTGGATTTCGTCCCCTTTTCGTGGCCCAAAAGGTGAAGCTCAGAAATGGTAGGTCCCATAGGGGCAGCTGAGTACGTGGCTCACATGTGTCCCAAGTCTAGGGGTACCTTAGCCATTCGGTCCAGGCATCCGAATCTTTCCAACAAAAAACACCCAAAACCCCAAGGGAAACAGCTGGTGTTTGAAAAGAACGATGGTTGAAAAGAATGTGGAATCAACCCCTAGAAAGTTCGCCAGTGGTTGCTTGGGGGTTCGGACACTTTTTCGAGCGTTTCCCTTTGTGGGTCGTTTGGGAAGACAGAATAGCTTAACTCCACCGGTTTAGGGGTCCAACTCCTATTTTAAGACGTGGGGCGTTTAGGAAATTTTGCCAAAGGCTTAAAACCCATCATAGGGGGGGACGCTTTTTTGAGACACCCACCCACCGCTTTCAGCGGGGATCGGATTTGGGTGTGTCCTTTTCTGATGGTACCCTTTTGGGTTGGTTTTTTCTGGGAAACCCAAGCCGAACGGCCACCTTCTTGGTGGGTCCCCCCCAAAAAACGGCAAGCCACAGAGACGGACCGCCGCCCATGCCCTTAGAAGTCCGGTCGTTGGTTTCAGGCGCTGGTTGTTATGCCAAAAACCGACCACCCAAATTGGGGTCTCAACATGGCTGGCTTCCCTTCGGGTTCTACGGGATACTGTGGATGGGTGCGAAATCCATGCAACGCACCTAAGAAACCCTGGAAGGATCCGATTCCCCAACGTAAATACCAATAAACGTTATGGTTTCAACCATGGATTCCAAGTGGTGCGAAATGGATTTCGTCCACCCACAGTATTCAAATGTAAACCAAGAGCTCGCGACCCCGCCATCTGGCGCCGTGGAACATGTTCATGGACTCCCACGCGAGGGGCAACACCGGTGGTTGGTGTTGCCGGTAGAGGAGCTGGTGCCTGGGTTCAAGGACAAGATCCCAGCCGGGCGCCTCGAGAGCGCTGCAGAGCTCACCAACCACCAGCGCGCCAAGGCGAGAGCCGCGGGCGTTCGACGCGGCGAGAAGCGTTCGAGAGACCAAGAGACGAGTTTGGAGGTTCTTGGGCCCTGAGGGGCGTTCACACCCGACCTTACATCATGTGGTCTTGGGCTTTTGGGATACGTGGTTTGCATTTGTGTTGCTGGAGGACAAACACTGAAAAGCACTCAAAACAGCCGTGGACCTTGTTGGTGTCAAAATTTGGGTGTGCACACCTTTTTGGATGGCTCTTAAGGGAACCCACAGGCAAACCACTTTTGGGGTCCCATTTGTCAAGGTTTCCTCCATGTCATTTTGGGAATCTCCGACAGTGGCGATTGATTCAATGGACGCCACCAGTGAATTGCAACTTTGAGGGGGAAATCCAGTGACCCCTCTTGGTTTAAGATAACCCTGTTGGTTTACAAACTATCACTACTGGAAATGTGTTCTTTACAGGGACGTATTTGCAAATGGATCAACAGGTGGGGCGATGTTTTTTGCAACTTGCTTTGGAGGGAGTGGGCCCCTTCAATAACAACCGCCAACAAAAAGGGTGCCCTTGTTTTCCCATGGCCACTGGGTTTCTGGGGAACGTCAACCTTGGATTCATCCTGAGGACCGTACCTATCCTTTGACTGGTAGAATCCTCCGGATGAATCTGAGGTACTTTTGGTGGCTTTAAGCATTACCATTTGGGCCCCGAGAAAAAAGCGTCCTTTTGGCGGGGTGAAGTGTGGTGAACCCGGTGTATTCCCCATGTTGCTTTCAGCTTTCTGATGGGGAAACTTGCTTTTGGAGTCCGTTCACAAAATTCGCTCACTCGAGGCCCTGGAAGTTGCTTTTGAGCACCATCTTGATGGAAGATAACGCAACTTGAGTTGTCTTGGCACTCAGGCGCTCAAAAAGGGGAGTTGACAAGCACAGGGGACTCCCAACGGTGTTGGTCTTCCTTCTGAACTTGAAGGGCACCCTGGTCACTGAACAACTGGCCCTCAAGACCTTCAAATGCATATCTCCATTGAGACATTACGACGGTGCTCAGAACTCCCAGGTCATAAGAACAGGGTGTCTCATGTGTGTCTGTCCTTTGAGGTTCCTCCTGTTGCAGTGTTTTTTTTAGGGAAGCCAGAAGGACACGTTCCATTTGTCCGATATTCCAAGACACACTCATGTGGCCTTCAAACATGTCCAAACCACACGTAACTTGTGAAAGTGTCCGTTGGTAACCGTTGTGTCGCCAATGTTCAATCCTCCGGTCAAGGCAAGTTCGGCAACTCCACTCAGGGAGTTTGACTCCAAAGGGAACCCACAAAATGGGTGGTTTCAACCTTTGGCTTCCTTTTTTTACACAAAAAAGGGTCCCCCACAAAACGCAGCAACCCAAAAAGCAGACCTCCAAATGAGCGGAAGTGGTGAAAGGTTTTCGTTTTGGGGGCCCGCGTTGGGTAGCTTTAAGGAAACTGACCATGACCCTTGTTTTGAGACGTATCGGTTATAACCTGCTTGCCCTGACGTTGGTCGGACTTCAAAGTGCGTCCTTTTTTCTTTCCTAGAATTAGCTCCCCCTTTTCATTGTTTGTTTTTTTTTGGGTCCCCTTTGCTTTCTACTAACCATAGTTTTTTTGCTGGGGTCCTAATTCCAGCCAAGTTTGGGGGAGCCCTGCTTGAGCTGATCTTGGGAAACCAAACGGACGTCCGAAATCCTTTTTCGGGGGCCTCCAAGCTGCCAGGACTATGTCCTGCAGGGCCAACGGCCAGACGAGTCGGAAGACTCGGTGGATGGAGGGATGGAGAGAATGCATCACTACTGGAAACATTTTCCAGGGAGCTTGTCACTACTGGACATGTTTTCCCTGTGAATTTTGAAGGGAATCTATGACTACTGGAGGCCATGCGGTTCCAGAAAGATGTTTAGTGGTTTTTCGTTGGTTGCATGGCTGGGTTTTTGTATGTGACCCACTAAAATGTAAAATTTTAGCAGGGGATCTGAGGACAGTACAGCTTTGTACGGGCCAATCCGACGAACTACCGCACTTTCTTCGGCCCCCTCACCCACCCCCTATTCCGACACACGACATGTTTGGTCCTTTCGGGCAGGACGAGAAAGGGGAATGAGCTTCACATTTCCCGTAGAACACAGGCGGCCAAATCCTACATTTCCCCTTTGCAGCAGGTCATGTTGACAGTGCCTCGCATTTGTTTTGTATGGCTATGGATGTTGAAAATCCCGAAGGACCCTTCGCCTGTCCTCGGAAGAACAATGAATTTCCTGAAAAATGCGGGTAGAGGTTTAACCAGAAACTACTGGATTCCATCCTCAAAAGATCACCTGCGAACTCAATCCGAAATAGAGCACCCAAAAACCGATTCCCACAAGGCCCTAGTGGGTGGTTTGTTTCCTAGTTTCATAAAGGTAGGCCGAATGAAAAGCCTTTGCCGCTTTAGAACCCAAAGGTCAATGGGTGAAACTCACGCTGCTCAAGTGCCAAGCGTGGTTTCGAAAGCACTGACATGCACTGGAACGTTTGGTCGAATATAGATGGTTTTCTGAACATTTACAAGCGCGCTGTATTTTCCATAAGGACAGGCCGAGAGGCCTGCGCTTCTGTGGATGAGTTGAAAGAGAGAACCCCCACTCCAAACGCTCCCGGAGCACAGAACTCGGATTCAGTTAGATGATTCAATCGGGTGAGAGACCAGTGACACAGTGAACTCTGGTTCAGTTGTCAAAACAACTTTGGGATGCACATGGAGGTCCAGGTCCGAGGGTTTGCTGGCTACTACCCACAATCCGCTTCGCACCGGATAGATGGATGGGCGATACCCCGGTGAATATTTTTTATTTTTTGAAATTAGTACCCTCCCTCCAACTAACATGGCAACTGACAGGGGCTCCCTTGAAAAGGAAAAGAATCTTCCAGGTACCTCCCCACAGGTGCCATGTTAGTTGGAGGAAGGGTACTTGCTATTTTTCCCTGTTGAATTTAAAGGGAATCGATATCACCGCTGGACATAGTTTCTTATTCTTGTCCAGGGGACGTATCCGCAAATGCTAAGAATACACCAAGCGGAGCGAGGGCCCATCAGCCTCACTTCCCTTTTTTGCCCCACTAACCACAGCGAATCGACCGGATCTACCAGTCCATCTTTAGCTTTGGCCCCAAACGGTAATCACCTTTTATTTCCAGGTCCATTGGGCAACTGAGTTAAAGGGTTGGACCTCCTTAGCCACCAACATGGCCTAGGTGCATAGGCTTCCAATACGGGCCAATCTGCACTGCAATGGGTGTTGGAGGGTAAAGACGTGGTTCGTTTGGGTGCAGAACACCGGCTTTGTCACCATGACGGGTTGCGGTGTAGGGGATCCTTTTCAATTGGGGATATGGCACGGCGCCCTAACATGGGTGATCCCCGGAATTCCGCCAACCGTTAAGACCAAGCTTGACCTTAGAAACTGCTGTAATGTTGTCCTGTTGCCTCGGATCATGTAACAAGTTCTTCTCTTTAATTTGAGGGGGGGAAGGGGCAGGTGTTCCCCTCATGGTCTGATTCCCAACTAAAAGGGAACACAACCCCTCACCCCGGATTTCTTTTTCTGGGAATTGTTGAGTTGGCTAATAGACCTCGCCCTCCTGGCGATGTGCAAGCCAGCCGGTGGCCAAATAGGACCCCTTCCAAAAGACACCACTACTTATGCTGACCTGATTGGTAACGTAGCCCGAGGGATCCACCACAGAATTGACATGAAGCAAACGCCCTGCACATTGACCGAAGAAGACAAGAAGAAGATTGGAATGGTTGTGAGCGTGGCCATGGGGTATTCAGGAACGGAGTGCCATCACATCTTTGGAGTCGACCGAGTGAGGCAGGAAATTGAGCAGATGTTGCACTACAAGGACTGGAAGTGCCCGAAGTGGTCCACTGAACGTTGACCGTGCAGCAGTTGCTGGGGACTGTCCGCGTTACATTCACAAAGAGGTGCAAAATCGAGCCTTTGTGCCCTACCGCCAAGGCAGCTTATAAGCGATGGGGACGAGGGCCAAATTATGGCAGGTCTCGTGACAGTCTACGAGCGGCTGCTATTCTCCGCCTTCAATGATCGGCAATCAAGATCAACCAGGGGTTCGACTTAAATCCGCGGTTCCCAACAGTTCGCACGTCCAGGCGCCTCTTCAAACTGCTCAGTCCGGTTTTCGCTTCAATCCCCGGGGTTTCTGCCACACACAGGATGGGAGAAGTTTCAACACGAAATCCTAGCAGCATGCTTGCCCCATGTCGAAAATTCCAAGTATTGCCCAAAAACCCGTGGTTCGGGGTGCTGACGCTTAGCTTTTCAGTTGGTCTAGTGGTTGGGTTTCTGCATTTAATCAAATAGTCACTTTTAGACGGGATCTGAGAACGGACAGCGAAGACGTGGGTGCAAATCGAAAATTAGGTCCCCTTAATGGCGAATTAACCCTGGTAGATGGAACCAAGGACAAAAGCCGGTGTTCTGGCGGTTTCATTTTGACCCATACATTTCAAATGTCGCTTCCGGCCGTTAGCTCGCTCGAGGTGGGCGAGAGGAGACCAGGAGAAGTCCACGGTCATCATGCTGCCGGCACCTTGCCGGCATACCAGCTCATGTCCGAATCTGAGTCATCAAAACCCGGGATTAAGATGGTCGTAATCCAACCACGTAAAGAAATGAGAAGGCGGCCGCAACTATTTCCGGCCGGGATTGCCCCTTAGCCTCCAAAACCCCTGGGTTTTGATTGTGAATCTGGTTGTCAGAGGCCACCCAAAGAGGAATTGGACCCTCTGGAAGTGGTCGTAGACCCTTGAGTCGCTAGTAGTGCCTGTTGGGGTGGCCCTTGACGACCATAGGTTGAATGGCTGTGTCTTTGTCAGGGACGCCGGACGCCCCCGGCCCCCAATCCAACCAAAAGGGGTTCCCTAGACAGACACCGAAATAGGGGAGAAAGCTCTGGTCGAATATGGGCTTGTCTCAAGATGGTGAACCCTCTAAAATGGCTGGTGTCCTTTGTTTCTTTTTTAGAACTGTCCCAAGAAAATTACTCAGATTGCATGCAAGCCACCCACACTTATTATACCTCCAAAGCCATTGAGCGGCTTCCGTGTTCCCCTAGGCAATATCTTGGACAGCCACCGTAAAGCTGGTTGCGGGAGGTTCTGTACAAGGAGGCTCCAAGGGACCATGACCAGTTTGCTTGCTTTGGCTTCTTTAAGGAGCCGGGTCGCTTACGTTCCCCAATTCGTTGGCACCCTCTACATTCGTCTCTGCTTTCCCCAATCAAAGTGCTTTCCCGTCCGCTACGGGACGTTCCCGCGCCAAGTTGGTCCGCACCTCAAGGCAATGAGCAAAACTACGAGTATAGAGCATTGGCAGTGAGTCTTTGATGTTTCCCTCGCTTGGACCTTTCAACCTGTTAAGGTTTCCTTGATTTTTGTTTGGGCAACTGAGTTTCCATCTTGAGAATATTCATTGCTTGGGTGTTCGGCTAACTTAGTATTTCGTTGGTAGGCTGGGTAAGACCCCATTTTTAGGTTCCCCTAAGTGGAGTCAACCCTGTCAGTGGGTTATAACCCAGGTGGCGTTGGCCACTTACAAACTTGGCAAATAGAACATCCAAGTACTTTAGAAAGCGGTTTGGATTGGCTTTTTGTGGATTTCACCAGTTCTTCTCCCTGTAGGTCCTGTTTGAGCACTGTTTTAGCACCCTTTTAATATTCTACAGGGGTGGATCCACAGATTCGTCGCATCCAAGCCGCTGTCCAGAAGTACCAACCACTTGACTTTCTTTTGCGCCACAGGAGCAAGAGGAAGACTCCGATCTGCTGACAGAGACAGGGCGTGTCGTGAGCCTAAAGCTCAGAACTCTCAGGGACGCTCATTTTGGCATGGCCGGAGTTTGGTGAGCCCCCTTCTTGATTGCTACTGGACTGGGTTGACCTGTAGACTTTAAGTCTTGGGGACGCCAAGGGTTTTGCATAGAACCCACAAGAAGTGACACTTTTCGCAGAGGGGTCAACAGCAACCAAGCTTT
>CAUJNA010000558.1:578454-618454 GCA_963377175.1 Effrenium voratum | reverse complement strand
ACACACAGACACACGCACACGCGCACCCACACCCACACACACCCACACCCACACCCACACACACACACAGACAAAGACACACACGCGCAAGCGCACGCGCACGCGCACGCGCACACCCACACACGTGCGCGCGCACGCACAGCAACCCGCCACCAGCGCCACCACCACCACCAACAACAACAACAACACCACCAACCACCACCACGCGGACACACGCAGATACACGCAGATACACGCAGATACAGGCAGATACACGCAGATACACGCACACCAACACACATACTAGTTGCTTGGGGTGAATGTGTTTAAGGCCGCCTGTTTTGGAAGACCACCGTCCTCAAAGGGCCCTCAGGGGGAAGGGAAGGGGAAGGGGGGGGGCATTTGGAGTCTAGTTCCATAAACATCCCAAGACCCTAAATGAAGGTTAGACCCTTTCAGTGTCCATCATGCCGGGGGGGGGGGGGGTTGAAGTGCTCCGTGCAAGTCATGCAGGACAAGCTGGCTCACACTGCCGAGGCGACGCCTGGCAATCGGTTGGGTTTCCCGTGGGAACGTAGTCCAACTTCTGTGGGCCTGTGTTTGTTTTTGTGAGTCTAGATGACTGTTTTTTTCCCGTTTCCTCTTCTGTCCTTTGTTTCCTGTTGTTGTTGTTCCTTGTGGTGTCCTGTGATTGCCTACGGGGAGTATAGCTCCCTCTATTTGATTATATATGGTTTCCTTTGGCTTCGCGGAACCAGTCGCTGAATGATTGCATTCGGATTCCCATTCCGGATGACCGAACCGTAGTAATTGCTACAGTTTCTTTTCCATGGCAAGGCACACAGTAGTGTTCGGTTCATCAATCTTTTCCAGGAGGCGATTGGTTTCCGACCGAGCGCCCATTATCGCTGACGATTTGTTTGTTTGGATTATGGCTGTTTGTTTGTTGGATGTTGGGTTCGAAAACACAGACACACTTTGTTGGGTGGAGTTGACACTTTTTTGAGGATGGGTGCTGATTGAAGCCCAGTGTTTGTTGAATGTTTTCCGGGTGTGTCCGAGTGTCCCAAAATGATAGGCTACCCCCAAAAAGTCTCAAATAATCTCTGCCCGGGCCAGGGCCGAATCGTTGTGGATAGGGTGTTCGGGCCATGTTCTGCGATAACGAACTCCCCTGATAAAGTAGTCATGCCCGAATTTGATACCACAAGGGCCATGTTCCACAAGCATGGCGTTTCAGTGTTACTTTGTGTTTCCTTTGGTTCCCTTTGTCCTTTCCCTACTCCAAATACCAACTTTTTCTAGGGCATTTTGTGGAAAACCCGATTTTTCAAGGTACACCTCCTTTTTAAGTAGAGGGGCGTCATGGCCTTTGCCCGGAGGGCGCAGTGGACCTGGTTGGCCACGGCGTGAGCTCCGTGGTGGACGCAGTGGACCAGGCGAAAATAGATCCCCCGAAAAAAATCCCCGGAGAAAGCTGTGGGCATAAAGGTCCGTTTTGGTTGTTTTCCCCACAAATTCCAAGTACCTCATGAGGATGGCTTAAAAGGCGGGTAACAAGGGGTCGTTCAGTACCTCCTCAGAAGGTACCAAGGGACCCTCTGCGTTTGCTAGACACTGGCATACCTGGTAGTTCCAGGGAAATCCATCTATTTCCCCTCACAGAACACCTATGCCTGCGGGGAGATTCGTTGGGTCAAGGTCTGCTTTCATTTGGTTAAGAATATGTTTGATTTTCGTCAGTTGGTTTTGAAGGGAATCTATCACTACTGGAAATATTTGTATTTTGTCCACATGGAGGTGTGTCTTCAATAAGGGGATCCACGACATGATGGTTCTTCCTTTGGTTTCCATTTAAAGCCACCACAACAGGGGTGCCCTCAATTCACAAACCCAAATGGGCTTGTCTTGTGTTTTGTTGGTACCCCATTTCGGATGGTTTTTCAGGGCAACCAAAAGGAAACCCGCTACGCCATGTTGGGGGGTCCTCTAAAAAAAGACGCACCCATCTGAGACACTTGTGAAGCGAGGGCAGTGAATATGTTATCCTTGGTCCAGGCCGGAATGTGGCGGAGATTGGCAGGGCTGGGCAGAACCCCAATGTGCACCGAAACGAGGTAATCCGGGAGGGATTAGAACATGTTCAGACAGGTCCGCCCTTCTAATCCACCCAGACTCTTACGGTGCTGCGCAGAACAACATGTCCACTAAGACACCTTCTTGCAAATCATGTGGGTGTTGAGTACCATTGCGCGCCTATGTCAGACGCATACAGGTAAAGTTTCGAGAAAGGTACAAACTATGTCCTGTTTGTTTCTCGTGGCTATCCTAGTCAATGTTTCGTACTAAACAATGATGGCGGTAGCATGGCTGGGAATCCTGGGTTTCTGGTTGAACGTCGGCAAGTCTTTCCAGCTGTCTAGTTTCGCCCAGCTGTCTAGTTTCGCCTGCCTTCCTATTGCCAAGGATACGCAGGACATTTACGTTGCACATATAGACTTGCCCTTGAAAGTAACATTTTTTGTCCAGGGCTCATGTGTGACTCTCTTCTACAAAGCCATGGAGTGTAGGTCTCTGAGCTACGGGTAGTTGCTCATTTTAGATAATTAATCAGCCACCAAGCCTGCCCAACATGGCAACATGGGCTCATATATTTTTACATTGTGTCCACCCAACCAGGAAGAACAAGGACGTCGCCCAGGCCCATCAAATTTAGCTCTGGTCCTCGCAAGGGTAAGTGAGGTCTCCATTAGCGTGATAGCTCCCCACTTCGACAAAAAGACACACAATCGTCGACAACAGAATGGTCCTCGCCTGTTGCCACGCGCGCGCTGGCCATGCAAGCCACAATGGGGGAGCCAGAGATGCCACCTGCGTATGTGGTTTGCACGGATGTTGTTTTGCGACTTCCGATTAACTACTTTGCTGCCGGCTGCAGCTCGTTGCCCGCTGGAAGAGCTTCTTTTTCGCCCGGCCTAGAAAAGGCAATAGCCATAAGGTTCTTCATCTGGGTTGTGGTCAGTGGGAAGCGTGGGCTGGTGTGCTCCGAGCCGGATTTTTCTCTTCAGGCGTCGCGCCGCGCTCGCATGACGCTCGCGTGTAGCGGGCGTGGCTGGAGGGCCTTGGATCCAAACACATTGTGGCGTCCAAGAAGCCTCTTTGGCGAAACCGTTTGAAGAGAACGTCGCTACCACATGGGAACTCGGACATGTCGCCCCAAGCAAACTTGAACGCAGGGCCGAAAGAGGCTCACAAACCCTGCGCCCGTGGCTGCGTTACAGGTGTTGTCAAGGGACACAGCGACGTGGTTAGCTTTATAGAGGGGTTGTGTGTTGGGCTAACACAACGATGAAAGCTGGGAATTGAGGTCGTGTGCCGGCCCAAGGCAGTGTTGACAGCAGCGCAGCTGGAGAGCTGCCAAAGAATTGTGACCCTCATTTAGCCCAAGGTAACTTTTTTACATTTGCGATCAGAGCCGGATGCGCAATCTTCGGGTTTCCCATGCGGCCAGGGCTTGGACCACACGAGCCACGACTTCCAGAAGAAAGGCGTATGAGGGTGGGATGCCGTAAAGTGGTCTTTCTGGATCTGAAAAGGCATGAAGTATGCGTCCCGGATTGTGACACACAAGCGCTGTTGCGAGATGCTGAGTTGGCTTCTGTTTCTGGAAGGGGACACTCTGATGAATTTTCCACGACCCATCAGTTGTAGCATGTGCGCGGCTAAAAAAAATCCTGTTGATGCGACATGGCAGTCACTTGGATAGCATGGCCTCTCTGACCATGAGCCAGCTGTGCTGATTGCCGCCGCAGCTTAATTCATTTGTTGCTTTCCAGAACGGTTCCTAACCTTCAAGTCAACCCACAAAGGACACCAAGTCCCATGTCAGTGCTGGCCACATGGGGTTTTGCCATGAATGCTTCAATGAAGTTTGCCTGTTCGGGTTTTCCTTCAGTTTCCTGTTAGCCAGGCCCAGCTTAGTTGTGTAACACCAGATCTTTAGGGTCCTGTTTTGGGTCTTGTTTTGTTTGGTGGGTGGAAACAAAGCAACGGCTGGCATGTCCTATATCATTTTTGGGCACTACGCAGCTCTCAGGGCTTACCTGATTGGAATCGGGTCTGTTATGGGCAAGTCTCCCTCCATGGTTTCACTTCTTGTTCAGGCTACGATCCCTTGACATGTTGCCATTGGCTGGGTTTGAACGTGGCATTTTCCATGCACGGATCGTTTGCGAAAAATGTCTTTCGACGTTCTTCGTTTTGCCCGAAATATGTTGCTTGGTATACTGGTCAGCGGGCTTATGTTTCCCGGATTGATTAGTCCGTGTCCCCCAAACAAGTGAAGCTCACTCATTGTTCGTCAACCCTGGGCCGAAATTGGGAATAACAAGCAAACAGGCAGTATCTCGTTTGGCATTATTCGGTCCACGTGTTAGGTTTACTAAACATGGCCCAGAATCTCAAGTGCTATGTGTTGCTGAGGGCAAAAGCTGAGGTAGTCAAAACGAGCACCAAATTACAGAAGTCAAAACGAGCACCAAATTACAGAATGTGCTTTGCCCTTTTGCACTCTAGCTGGCAGGCTTTGTGAATGCTGTCGGGGACGGTGTCTCCGATGCTGTCGTGAACTCAGCAGCGCGGCGGCTCGCCCGTCTGGACGTAGCAGCGCTTCATCGCGCGTTGCCCTACTTGGAGGCACAACCTTCTTTGCAATACTGTGGATGGGCAAAATCCTCATGACGCCCTGCTTGTATGAATGCTGGGAGAAAATCCGACATATCACCTGAGCAGCTCTAAAACCCCCCGTTACATCCCAAGCAAGAGTTGTGTCATAGCAAGGCCCCGCGTAAGCAAAATCCTGCACGGCGTAAGCCGGCGTAAGCACTCTTGGGGGAAACGTGCTGCGTAAGCAACTGCGTAAGCTCTTCTTCGTGATTGCTTGGTAAGCTTTGTAAGCACTCTCGGAAGAGTTGCGCTTATGCGTGTATTGGTGGCTTGTGCGGTTGCAACCTAGTCGAGCTTGGCAACTTGCCAGGAGACTTTGGCTGCAGGAAGACGCATGTGCATATCACTAGAAAGCAAAACCAGCAGAACCTTGATTGGGAGCTCTTGGGCTCATGCTGTTGCAACCTTTACTAGGACAAACAAAGGCTTCTGAAACCGCTGATCTAGGAAAACTAAAGTGGCTCGGGCGCGTAAGCACGCGTAAGCCGGCGCGTAAGGTTCGCGTAAGCTCGCCTAGCTGGGCTGCCCGCTAGCCCTCGAGATGGATGCCGCTGCCGCATAACCCGTGTCTTGACTTGCAGCAACAACAACAATGCCAAGCCGCTGAAACTTGTGAGGGTAGTTCTTCGACACCTTCTTCCTCAGACATGTTGAGCAGTTCTGGCGGCTGCATGAGAAAAGGAGGTCGCGTAAGCATTTCTTGAGGGGAAACGCTAAAAATGCCCACGCGTAAGCCACGCGTAAGCTTAACATTCTCGCTGACTGCCGCGTAAGCTAAAACATGGGTCTCGTAAGGAAAGCGCAAGCTTGCGCGTAAGCAACTTGACACGACATAGGGGTTCATGGGAGGTTTTTAGAGTCGCTCACCTGGTGATGGAGTTTGTCCATCCCCAGTAGGGTGGTGTCACGGGTTCATTTTCATTCGTGATTATAACTGAAGCACGGTCGGAAGTCTTGCAGAACGATGAGTTCCCACAAGCGGCGGTTGTTGCACGGAATGTGACCACACGCATGGAGGGTTTTTTGCGGAGAGCTCTGCGCCAGCTTTATGATTGTACATTTAAGTGTCCATGTTGTTGGGGTGTTTGGTTTAATGTTCCCCTGTTAGTTTCTACAGGAAGCTGCTGCTAGAAATGTGTTTACTTGTTGAGGGGACTTACGCAAGCAAATGAATGTTGAAAACCAGCCCATCGACCTGGGTCTTCTATTTGGTCACTTTTTGGGGCTCTGCGCATTTTTGTTTGCTCGTTTCAGATTTTGAGCGGAAACTGAACAAATGAGCGGAAACCTTGATTTGCCATGATTTGGCAAGTTTTCTCCCAGAAAATGAGCGGAGATCGGCGGGAAATGAGCGGAAATCCCTGGCAAATGAGCGGAAAATTGCGGACACGCACCAGATCCATTTTCCAATTGAGCGGTTTCTTTCGAGTTGCGCGTTTTTGGATGAAATGAGCGTTATTTTTTGCTCAAAACGGAAAAACCCAGAAAAAAGTGCCCACCGAAGATGCGCAAGCAGGACAAATGATGTTGTTTTTTTTCGGCGACGCTTCTTAATAAATTTCCCAGGTCCATTTACTTTGATAAATCATACTCACTTGCCCAAAGCGAATCGACCTTTTTTTGGTTTCTCTATTTCGGCCTATTTTTAGTGATGGCCCCAAATTAATAGCCATTCATTTCTGGGTCCTTTGGGCAAGTGAGTATAGTTTGTTGAAAGGATGAACCGAATAGCATCGAGTGCAGATTGCTGCACTGCACACCCTGATATATGAATGAAGCACTAGGCTCATGTTGACCTTGTGCTTAGTTCATGTTCAACCCTCTCTCCCCGCCTCTACTTGAATGCACGCGCTTCTTTGGCTTGCGATTTGCTTTCCAAAGCACAAGTGGTAGCCAGTTCTTTGTGCCAAATTGGAAACCTGTCCCGATGACACGATGACTTTGAATCAAACAGAAGGCATGGATAGGACCCCATTTTCAGACGCTTTGTAGGGAAACAACATTGAGCCGCCAGGAGAAGTACCATGAAATTGGCAATCCATAGATGCATTGCCATGATCTTGCCTTTGCTAGATGTAAGCAGGCGTGGCAGGTGATCCTTTCGGTCAGTTTCTTTCGGAAACTCTCGGATGTTATTCTCTAACCATTGGTTACTCATGTTGCGTGTTTGGGAAGACCCACTTGGCTGCAAGGCAAACAAAGAATAAGCCATGGGCACAAGACGAGAACGCTTTCCCGAACTTCCTGTAGATCTTGGCACACATGATGAAGGTTATTTCTACTCATGTTAGGTTGGTAAGCGGTAGATGCATCTGCTTAGACACCATGTTAGCCCCAATCTTTTTGACGTCTACAAATTGCTCGTTTTGGCAGTCTTTCGCAGTCTTGTAGCACTCAGGGGAGAAATCCGCTGGTGGCCACGCGTCAATCGCAATTTGTTTTCTGCCTCGTGAATGGAATTCCACCATGAGGTACGGGACGCAAATGCACCCATTGTCCTGTAATGACTTGGCGTGCGGCTTCCCACGGCCTACTGTGTCCAATCGGGGCGGACTCCACGTCTCCTGTGTGTTTTTCCCCTCTTGTGTTGCGCGCGCGAAAAGCTGTGTGAATGGCTTTGTTTTTGTTTGAACCCTTGTTCGGGCGGCTTAAATGGACACCAAATGGCTCGGGCCCAAAAAAAGGTATTCAACGCGGCACCTTGTATATAGAAGCAGAACTAAAACCCGCGTAGCCCCAGCGGTTTAGTTTTGCGCCTGGAAAAGAAATCCTTCAGCTTGCCTCCTGGTTGGGTGGTTTGGTGGTTCAGGGGTTTGGCTTTCCGTCCCACAAGAACCAGGGACCAACTCCAACTCCAACTCCAAGCCATAACGGGTGAGCAGAATCCTCTGGCGGGGCAGGGGCATAGGTGTCCTTTTGATCGGTTCGTGTGCATATAAATAGCAGGCGCTGGGTTTTGATGGGTTTTAGGCCCCATTTGCCAGGGCCATCTATTTTTCCAACAGGACACCTATGGGGCAGGGGGCTATTTTTGGATACGCCTAGGAAGAGCGCATAGCCAAGGAGAAGCCTTTCATCAGGCCTTAAGGCGTGTTAATAAGGGATAGCCCTCACCATAGCCCCTCTTGGCTCCATGGTTAACAGTTAAACGGGCCACCAAATGGCTGTGCCTCAAAGTGGCTCTGCCTCAAAATTTTGTATTTTTCGGGGTACCAACTCGAAAAACGACAGACAGACCCCAATGGAAAACCATCCTCAGGTCCCCTGACACCGTCAAATCCGGATTTTTCGGCTCACAGCCGGCCGCAATCCCTCGGCCTCGGCATGCGAAGCTGGCAGCTGGGACTAGCTCGGGAAATGTGCACTCGATAAGCTAACACAACTTTGCATTTTGCCAAGGGGGCTTTACCTTTGTGCCAACTCGTGGGTTTTCCGTATCAAGCCACTAAAAGTTAAAAACGTGTAGCAGGGCTTCGCAGATTTCGCCACCGCTCGACAAGGGGCCGGAGGCGTCGCCATGTCTTGGAGCGTTTCTTATTCCAAAAGGTAAAACCTCTGGGGTTAAAGCACTCGTTCTTCTCATCTTACTTGCCCAAAGCGAGTCGACCGTCTAACTTTATTGGCATGGCCCATGTTTAGTGACCCAACAAAGGTGATCACCTTTTATTTCCAGTTGTCGTTCTTGCAAGTCAGGTAGGTTCCTTTGCGGAACAATCTCCGACATGGAACCTGACGGTCGGAGCAGGTTTTGGTTCTGCCGCAAACCAGGGGCATGGGTCATTTGTTTTTCGAGGATATCCCGTTCGTGTGTTCTAAACCAACGGGGAAACCCTATTTTTGTGAGAGAAGGGGGTGTACCACCGACTACTTGTGAACGCTGTGCTTGCTGAAAGTCCTCTCAGCTTTCAAGGCGTTTAAGTGCGTGTCTGCCTGCGTGTGTGCGTGTGGGTGTCTGTGTTGTGGTCCATAGCACCTGAGGTTCATGAGCTTTGCTGAGTGCCGACCTTTTTGCCCCTACACACAGTGGGTATTTGGTGTAAAAAGGACCTGCGCCCTCAACATTCCAACTTGAAAATGGGTTATTGCAACCCCAAATTATGGTTGCGGAATTCCCCCATTTCTAAGGGGAATTTTGAGGGTCCAGGTATACCTTAGACATCCCTTCCCTCTGTTTCGTTAGCTTGGAGACATGCCCGGGCGCATGTGTCAGCCCGTCGACCACATGAAGTTTGGCCCCGTCCCGGAGTCCCATGTGGGTGTTTTTTGTTTTTGTGGTTTTTGAGAAACCATCTTTTTGGCGCCGTTTTACAGGGAAGCCAAAAAGGAACACCACAACTCTTCTTTGTTTTCTTCGGGTCCAATCCCTTATGCACAAGCGTTTTATGTGTTTTGCAGGGGTTCCATGGGGTCTAACCGAGCTATGCGAAATAATTTGCAGTTCAGCTTCAAAGTCTTGCTAGTCGCAGGACCGAAACAAATCCAGATGTTGCGAGGGGAGGTTCCCAGGCATTCGCTTCCTTAGTTTATATTAGCTTGTTTTTAGTGGTTTTAGCATCCCACATGCCTCCTTGGCGAATGATAGTCATTTCTGAGCCGGACTCCATGGTCTTTGTTTGGTTGACTCGATTGGCATCTAGGCAATCTACGATAGCTGATGCCCCCTTCAAGTATGTCAATATTAGCGGTTTCTTCGTTCTACTAATCCCTGCGGAAACCAAGAAACAACTACTCTTTTCGGGGTCCCCCTATTTTGAGACACGCCCTATATATAGCTATATAGTCTTTGTTGCATTTTGCTTGGATGTTAGGACTTCAACTTTTTGCCAACTAATGGGTTTTGCACTAAACAACTAAAAGTTAAAAACTTTTAGCAGGGAGCAGAAAGCAACCAAGTAGTTGTGTATCCTTATCCATCCGCCCATCAGGTACAGAACTTTTCTGCTGTGCTTGGTCTGCGTGACCAGCACCACCTGCGACTTCGAGGATGAGGAAACCATGCAGGCGAGCCTGGGCTGGGTGCCAAACAGCAAACCATACTGTGGATGGTTGCGAAATCCATGCAACGCACCATCTAAGAAACCCTGGAATGATTGGATTCCCTGTAAATACCAACAAACAATGGTTTGTGGTGCAGGATTGCAACCATCCACAGTATTGGTTAGTTTCCGAAAACTTGGTTGTTCGGCCAAGTTAGTAAGTGGTCAGCCACCTTACAACCCACTAGTGACTGGGTGAACCCCACTTGAGGAGGCTTTCGAGTGGGTTAGAGCCCAGGTTGCTGACAACCAGCTACAAGTAACTTGGCCGAAACACCTAATTAAGAAGGACAGATTGCAGGTTTGTTGCTCCTCTTTTGCTGACCCCCTCTTTGGCAGCCTGTGGGCTAGCGAAACTGGCGCGGCTAGCTCCTTAGGCCTTTCACAAAAAACGTCAAAATGGGAATTTGAGCCCCCCACGGTCAAACCCAAAGGGCACATGCCCAGAACCCTGGAAGCTTTGTGGACATCTGCCACGATGAAGGCAAGCCCGTGGAAGCCAGGAGAAGCCATCAGGCAGAGCCGTGTTCCCCACCCGCCCAGTGACCAAAAGGACCGCAACCATCGGTCCAGATTTTTTTTTGGATAGCCATGTGTGTCTAAATGAGCTTTGGGCCGACTGTCGGAGGTGTCAAATGTGGGTTTTCCTTACTCAACTTCTTTTGTGTCAAAAAAGGATCCACATGTGTTTGCCAGTATCTGGATCCGGCCATGCCGGAAAACCTCGCCCCGTGGTTTTCTTGTCTGAAAAACCACAGGCCGGGCTCCAGGGGCCCTTGGGAGGGGGGGATCCGTGGGGGTTAGGCGGCCTGGGGACTGGAACATATACGCTCTTGACATATTTTTGGGCGGAAACCATCGACTCTCAAGTAGTCCTGTAGGTGTAGTCAGGCACCTCCCTGAGGAAACAGCTGAAACAAATCCAAAGCTTTGGCAGCTCAACACATGGTTTCTGTCAGGTCCAACATCCTGTTTGCGCTGCCCAAAAGCATTTGTTGGGTGCTGGTGTGTGTGTGTGTGTTTGTCTGTGTGTGTGTGTGTCTGTGTGTCTATGTCTGTCTGTGTGTGTGTGTCTGTGTGTGAGTGTGTGTGTGTGTGTCTGTGTGTGTGTCTGTGTGTGTGTGTGTGTGTCTGTGTGGGTGTGTGTCGGTGTGTGTGTGTGTGTGTGTGTGTGTGTGTGTGTGTGTGTGTGTGTGTGTGTGTGTGTGTGTGTCTGTGTGTATATCTGTGTGTGTGTGTGTCTGTCTGTGTGTGTGTGTGTGTCTGTGTGTGTGTCTGTTTGTGTGTGCTGGTCTGTGATTTGTGATTGTCTGTGTGTGTGTCTGTGTGTGTGTGTGTGTGTCTGTGTGTGTGTGTGTCTGTGCGTGTGTGTGTGTGTGTGTGTGTGTGTGTGTCTGTGGGTGTGTGTCTGTGCGTGTCTGTGCTGGTCTGTGATTGTCTGTGAGTGTCTCTGTGTGTGTGACCGTGTGTGTGTGTGTGTCTGTGTGTGTCTGTGTGTGTGTGTCTGTGTGTGTGTCTTTGTGTGTGTGTGTGTGTGCGTCTGTGTGTGGTGTGTCTGTGTGTGTGTCTTTGTGTGTGTGTGTGCGTCTGTGTGGTGTGTTTGTGTGTGTGTGTGTGTCTGTGTGTGTGTCTGTGTGTGTGTGTCTTTGTGTGTGTGTGTGTGTGTGTCTGTGTGTGTGTGTGTCTGTGTGTGTGTGTCTGTGTGTGTGTGTGTGTCTGTGTGTGTGTGTCTGTGTGTGTTGTTTTTGTGTGTGTGTGTGTGTGTCTGTGTGTGTGTGTGTGTCTGTCCGTTTTTTTGTTTAGAAACAACTGACTCAACCGGACCTGCATTTTAGCAGCAAAAGCGGAGTCAGGGGCCATGCACACCGTGGCCTGCATTTGGGTGGCCATTTCACGGGGCGAGCGGTGCGAGAAGCGGATTTCGTAACCATGGCTTATGGGTCATGGTTCCCATAACGCCGGAATTCTTCTGATGGTTTTTGGGTTTCAACCAGGTGGATGACCATCCCTGACCCGAATCATACTGTGGATGGACGAAATCCTACACCACTTTGAAGCCATGGGAAGCCATTGTTCGTTGGTATTTCCAGGGGAATCGAATCATTCCAGGGTTTCTTAGGTGGCGCGAAATGAATTTCGCAACCATCCACAGTAAGGGATTTTCCACCTTCCCAGCCCTGCCCAAAGCGATTGGTACCCTCCGACAGCGACAAACCCATTTACCTTTGTCAGCAGGCCCGGCGACTGATTGACTGAATGCGGGTTGTGATCCAGATGTGTAAGCAAATCAACATATGGGTCTGTCTTTTCCTGGGACCCACAGAGTGGATAGTTGTCCAATTGGTTTCCTTTTGAACCAACAGGTACCTTGCTTCACAAGGACTCACCCATATTCAGTTAGGACAAGTTAATTTGTCCTTTATGCCCAGAAAACAAAAGCAAGAAGCAAAGCCCTCCATTTCCATTTTTTTTTAAACCAAGGAGAGTCAAATACATCGGACAGTGAGCGGATTCAACTCTTGTTCAATTCCGTGGGTTAGGGTTGGGCGCTTTGAGAGCTGCAAGCCCTGGGTTCGTGTTGGACGGGGCCGAGCGCGTTGCGCGAGCTCTCTGAAGGCTACGTGCCTCCTTTCGGTTTGGCATGAGGTGTTTCTCAGAATCTATGGGTCCCTTTTCCTTCGCGGGAGGGCCCCCTCAAATGGTTGGCTTCATGTTGGATTCTCTTTGAGTGCCAAAAGAGGATCCACTATTTTTGAGTCTCACTCACTGAGGTTTTGTGGTTGGATGTGGTTGGTTCCAAGAAAATCACCTTGTAGAGACTTGGTGGGTGTCCTTTGGTTCACCAAAACCAACGGGTAGGTTTCCTGTGCATTCCCGAGGTGTTCCTTTGGTTTGCCAAGGGCATGGCTTCCTTTCCTCAGCCAGAGCGAGTGGCTTTTTCAAAGGCCAATCCGGCCAATCCAGCGGACTACATCTCGGCCTCTGCGCAGATGCTTTGGGCAGATGCTTTGGGAGACCTCTGGTTTGCTGGTGGTGCACTCTAGGCTGGTGGTGAACTCTAACAACCTCAAACCTTTCGGGTGAAGAAGAAGCTGCCCCCCTCACCTTCAGCGCAGGTGACGCTGTTGCAATCCAATCTGCAGTTGCACCTGCACCAGCAGCAAGGCCGGGGCCAAACAATGTCGCCAAACAAACAATGTAAGCAAACAAAACCGTGTGAGGGGTTGCCCTTTGCCCCCTTTTTGGTTTGTGGGGTCTCACAAGAACAATGCGGAAGGGCAAACAGGGTTCCCGTTGTTTACCCAGTGTACTGGGCAACTGGGCAACTGGGTGAAGCGGTTCCATTTGTAGTGGCCTCCTTACAGGGATCCTGGTTTAGGATCGCGGATTTGTTTAAAATATTTGGAGCGTCCCCTGCCCGAATACCCCCAGTTTGGAGCAGCGTCTCATATCAGCTTTCTTGTTCACACACAGGCAGGTGGTGCACGTCAGGTCGTTTTATACGGATCACGACTGTGGATGGACGAAATCCTGCACCACTTTGAAACAATGGGAAACCATTGTTTGTTGGAACCGAATCATTCCAGGGTTTCTTAGGCGGTGCGAAATGGATTTCGCAACCATCCACCGTATGTCTTGTTCTCTGGATATATACAACATGCATACGTATATATTATAATCACAATCCTTGTTCGGTAGGCTTCTTGGATTCACCAGGCAGACAAAGCGCTGAACAACACGCTTGAAAGCTGACAATTGCCTCCAGAGATCAGCTAAGTTGTGATTGGTTGAACTGTTGAACTGGGCTACAGCAATCCATGAGAACTCAACTTGTCTTTGCTTTAAGGTCCATGTCGTTGGTGATAAGGCAGTTTCAACCCCCAAAGTGTTCCTCCTGGACTCAAGTCATTGTAAGAAGGGTACCCTGCTCTGATTCTCGGAATCGCACAATTCCAACCGGGCTTAAAAAGCAGGTCGGTTTTCAACCAGCCTCTTGTGAGATAGCCATGGAACACAACAACGGCCCAGGTCTATTTGGGAGGAACAAAAAACAGGGGTACTAATTGTCCCATATCTTCTCGGAGTATGAGTTTTAATTAGGTCCTTTGGTGGCTATGATAGCCGGGGACTTATATAATGTGTACCAATCATTTGCGAGAAAATTCAACTAATAGAAATAGTAGCCAAATAAGTTGTACATGTGTTTTCCATCCCATGCTCAGGTAATTTTGGAAGGCCCCTGACCACCCGTGGGGAAGCCTGTGTATTTTTTTGTTTGGGGAACTTGTTGTTTTATTTTTTTATTTTTATTTTTTATTTTTTTCCGGACTTTGAACTCAGAAGACACGGTAATAACAAGTTTGGTCACATGTTTCTGGCCCTGAGTTCCTTTTCGGACTTTCGCTTTTTGGGTTTGGAAGTTTTTCAGTTGTAGATAAAAGGCCTGATTACCTTCTTTTGGCCCATCTCGATCGGAAGTTAAATAAGCATCCCCATCCCCTTAAACATGAAATTGGAGGAGGGGCATGTCGACTGGAGATCTCCATCTACGGCAACCCATTGTCCCTTTTCTACTTGGGTCCAAAAGGGCAGGACCCTCCACTCCCCACCCCCTCCTTCTTAAGGTACCTAGAGTCTCCATGACCCTTTAAAAATGGTTGGTCATTACCCTAAATATTGGGGTCATGGACCTATTTTTGATTCGGGTCATGGAGACTCTAGGTAGGGATGGACAAGCCCCCTTCCCCAGAACTAGCTCCCTTTTTGTTTTTTCCTTTCTTGGGGTTCCCTTTGTTACCAGGCAGCAAAGATGATTTTTGCTGGGGTCCTAATTCCAGCCTAGCCCCGAGGCACGTCCTTGGGCAGCTTCCTCCAGCGCGTCGACCTTCTGGAGGCCCGCGTCCAAAGCCTCGCCGCCCGCGTCGACGCGAAGGCGACGTCCATGCGCGCCGCGGAGAGGAGCGGCACGCGCACGCCCTGGCCGCTCCGATGCGAAAGCAGCGGTTTCCCTGGAAACCTTCCCGAACACAGTTGCTAGGTCCCCGAGCTAGGTGGGGGAGGGTTACTAAAATAGACTACAGAAAAAAGGGTACCCTTATTCTAACCTCTGTACTGGAGGACCTAGGTTGGGTATTGAGCTCGAATTCTGGCAGGTTTCCCTTTTGTTTAAGCGTTCCAGGTTCTCCAAAATGAAGTCAAATCCACCGTACCTTCCAAGCTTGGAGGGATGTGTGACATTGTTCCACCAGTTTTTTCCTTTTTTTTTCTTTTTCTGGAGTCTTCTCCAAAAGTACGTGGTAGTTTAGGGTAGACCAAACAAATATGCAACATGATTTGAAGCGTACAGGGGTCCCAGAAGCGGCAAAGAGTCTTCTAAGAGAGTCGGGTTCGTGTTCAAATGGCCGGGGACCTGGATCAAACCATGGGTGACATGGTTTTCGCACGGTTTTCTAGCATGAGTCTAGGGTTGCACATCATGTCAACCCAATGATTACTGTGCATGGACGAACTCCGACACCACTTTGAAACCATGGGAAAGCGTTGCTTGTTGGTATATGCAGAGAAAGCATCATTCCAGGGTTTCTTAGTTGGTGCAGGATTTTGTCCATCAACAGTATTCATCAATCCCAGTTTTTGAATACAGCGGTGCTGGGTGTGAAGAGTCAGACCGCTTTTGGAGGCCCCCACCGCCTTAATTTTTTGAGCTGGGGTTGATGACCCCATCAACATGAACGGGCTCAATTTCGCTTTGCTCTGGGTTGCTTGTTTTGGCTCGTTGTGTTTTCCAGGCTCGGCACCCAGGTGGTTGACAGGCAAGCCAAGGGGGAACATGTGGGTTCTGTATCTCATTTGTCCAACCCGCAGTTTTTGGATTGGGGGTATCAAATTCCCCCATTTTGGTTTAGTAACCCCTTTGCTTACCCACTTAAAGGGAATCCCGTCATCTACTTTCACAAAGGAGCATGTCAATTTGCACTGATCTTTAACCTACCACTTAGGGCTCAGGGGGTTGGCCTTGATTGATGGTACAATCCTGCGTCCCTTGCCGGGCTCCGACTTTTGCTGAACAAATATGAACGTGGTTTTAAAGATTGGATGTGTCTTTTTTTTGGGGGGGCCCTCTTTTTGGTTTCAAAGGGAAGCTAAAAGAAAAGCAACCATGTTAGGGGGTCCTTGCCGAGTCCTTTGGGAGAACCGTCGGGGGTCAGGGGTCGGGCTTTGATCCGAGGATGCCTTCGGCTCCGTTTCAGGTACAGCCCTGCGTGGTTGCAGGGGGCGTGTGTTTTGAGGCGGTTTGCATCCTCATTAAGGCTTAGTTTAAAGGGAGACATACAAGGACAACTATTGAACATTCGGGGCACCCCATAAAAGTTTGCCCTTTGAACAGCTAAAGCCCCCCGCCCCACAGATTTTTGGCATGTCTTGTGGGGATACCTCTGGAGAAACGTGTCCGCGGGTTCCCCGATCGGACAAAAAAACCTAGGCTCTTTCAGCCCTTCGAGGCCATTTGGAGCTTGGCGCCGTGGCAAAAATGGGAAACCGAAGACCTGGGGCTTGACCAAGGGTCCAGAGCGCCTCTCAAATGGAAAAGCTCACTTCCCGAGTTCCTGGACTTGAACAACTTTTTGGGCTTGGACCATTTTAGTAGCAACAAAGAAGTGTGGTTACTTGGTTGCTTTTTTCGGCCCATCCACTCGGGAATTCAGGAAATGGGACACCCGCTGTCAATGAATCATTCATATAACTGGATAGTGAAGGCACTGGGCCACAAACCAAATATAAAAACCGTATCTCTATACGGTGGTTAAGTCAAAGGTCCAACGCCCATGGGATGACCGTTGGTTGGAAAACCACCAACATGATTTTTATATATTTCCCACACGCGAAAAGTTTCCCGTGGTCAAAACCGGGGACCGAGGGGAATATGTATCAACCCCCACTTGGCTTTGTAGGTTTGTTGTTTTTTTTGAGGGTAAGCAGTGGTTTGGGTGTAGTGTGTGTGTGTGTGTGTGTGGTGTGTGTGTGTGTGTTGTGTTGTGTGTGTGTGTTGGTCCCTGTTAAGGAAAGGGTCCAAACGAGGACCCCGAAACGCCATGTTCCATGTTCGTGGCAGGGCGGGCAATCTTTCATCTTCCCAGACCCTATTGATCGCACTCGGTTTGGCATAGGGGGCAACCATGTTCCACAAGCATGGACTATGCTGGGCTCAAATTTGGTGCGGCTCTTTTCCACGGCAGATTACTCCTGGAGTTCGTACTGTGGATGGACGAAATCCTGCGCCACTTTGACACCATGGGAAACCACTATTTGTTGGTATTTACAGGGGAACCATAATTATATATTTTCTTGGGTGATGCAGGATTTCGTCCATCCACAGTATTGCTCCGGTTCAATGGTGACACAACTCACTTCCGAAGGCCCTAAGCTCCTGCGCTTCACACTTCGAGTCAAGCAAGCAGTTTCGACTTTGGCAAAGCCTCTCAGGATATCAAGGTTTTTGTTTTAATGGGTCATTCCACAACAGCTGAAAGCTTTGGGGTCTCAGCCCAGGGTTCCACGATTCCACGAGGTTCTGCGAGGGCTGCGGGGTGGTGCGAGCACTAAAAGAGCACCGCCTGCTGTTGGGGATATCACCTGAGCTTATCAGATATGGAGCATACATATCACATATTGTATACAGACATATATATATATATAGATATATATATGTACACATCTATATCTATATATTAACCAGGCTCCCGCCTGCTGCCGCCGACCCTCGGCGCATTAAGGGAAAAGTCACAAGGACCGGTCCTGAAACACGTCCGCAAACCCAGGGACCACTTATAAGATCCTCTACGACCACAAACAAGGATTAACGGAAAAGTCAGAAATAGGGCAGCTAGTCCGTTAATTACCGCTTGGGCCGGCTTGCGCCCAAGTCACTTCGAGTTGGCCCGGGAGCAGTCGCCTCTCCCGGGGTCGCCCTGAAACTGGCCCTCCCGAAGTTGACCACAAACAAGGATTAACGGAAAAGTCAGAAATAGGGCAGCTAGTCCGTTAATTACCGCTTGGGCCGGCTTGCGCCCAAGTCACTTCGAGTTGGCCGGGAGCAGTCGCCTCTCCCGGGGTCGCCCTGAAACTGGCCCTCCCGAAGTTGCCCTGGACCGGTCGCCGGCAGGGACCGGGACTTGGGACCCTGTCCAGGCTGGTCCCAGTCTGGCGCGGTTTGACTTAGTATTGGACTCTCTTGCAGAATAGATCCAGGGATCCTCTACTACCACAAGGACGTCAATAACCGCACGGGCCGGTTTGGTCGCACGGAGTGACGACCTGGGACCCTGTCCAGTGTCCTGGGTGCCAGTCCGGAAACGTGTCTGGAGCGGTTTGAGGTGGCAGCACAGCAGTTTGAATTGGGACCCAATACCAGCGGTCACACCAGGACTTGATCCCGGACCGGCTTCCCAGACCGGTCCCAGGACTGGCCAGGACCAGTCCCAGGACCGGTCCCAGGACTGGTCCCAGGACTGGTCGGTCCTGGGACTGGTCCTGGGACCAGTCCCAGGACCAGTCCCAGGACTGGTCGCAACCTGGGACCCGGGACCGGGACCGGTCCCGGGACTTTGGCTGACTACAAGTAATTTGAAAGAGCAGAACCAGGGTCCCAGGACCAGTCCCAGGACCGGTCCCAGGACTGGTCCCAGGACTGGTCCCAGGACCGGTCCCGGGACCAGTCCCGGGACCGGTCCTGGGAATCCACTTTTTGTGGGTTCGGGCGTGTATTCCAGGGACTATCATTGATTCCAATCACTTCCAGTTGCATCCCACGCCGGTCCCCTCTGCAGGATGCTGGGACGGGAGGCAGAGGGTCGGCGGATTTATGCAGTACTTAAGGCATATGTGTGCTTTCTTGTCGGTATCCTTCTTAGGCTTGCTTGAAAGGGACCCCAAAAAGAACACCGCAACGTGCCATTTTGGGGGTCCCCCTTCCATTTGGATGCATGGCCCATTCTGATCCCCTGAAATCAGGTTGCCCTGAATTGGACCCCGGGTTGGAGAGCTGTTGGCTTGGGTAGATGGGAAAAACCCTTAGCCACCAAACCAGCTGACCCGTCAGAGGGAAGCTGATTTTATGGGATGGTTTCTCGAGCTGCAAGACTCTGACCGGAGAATTCTAGCCTCAAATGGGGTTGGTGGATGTGTCCTAAAGGATCCATGTAGCTCCGAAAGGCTCAATTTCTGAGTTCCTGCACTTTGATCTTCTATGGGACGGGACAAGCAACAAGGTTGTTGGCCAGGAAGTGAGAAGCTGAGCCCTGAGCAAGCATTTCTAATAGGCGAGCACGTCCAGGATAGGTGCAGATCGATTGGATTCTAGGATGCATGACCACATCCTATTTATAGGGTGTCCCTGCAAAAGTAATGAGTTCCCACTAAAAGAGCACCCCCCCTCTTGATACGCCGAGAGTTGATAAGTCTGGAGTGTCCATTACTTGCGATTGCATGCAATGCGCCATTCTAAGCTTCTTGGTCAACATGTCCACTCGTCCATGATCAGTTTGGGAAGGGCATGAGAGGATATCGCAGAAACCAAGAAAATGCAGAGGGACGACTAAACCATTGCGCATGCCCCCTACCGGCAACTTTCCCAAACATGCGGTTCGGTCTTAAAAAATTGCCAGCTGGCCCTTTGGGAGGGACCCATGTCCTCTTGGTACAACAACTGGCTTAAACCGTGCCTCGTATTCTTGCATGTGGCTACGAAGTTTAATAGGGAGCCACCTAAAAAGTGGGGGACATGAATCTCGTAAATGATGTCCACCAAAGGGTCCTTAGTTGAATTCACACCTTTGGAGCCAAGACAAGTGTCTATGTACATTGTGTTCAACCTCCCAAAAAAAGATGGGACCCTCTAAAAAGACAAAGCCATTGATAGGCGTTGATAGGTGCCTCAGATGGGTGGTTTTCTCATGGTATCCCTTTTCTGTGCGCATGGAAGACACCACTTGCTACAGTATATTTCGAGACGCACCAGATTCATGTGCTTGTTTTGAGGGACTCTTTTTAGGCTGGTTTACAAGAACAGCCGTAAACACGACGCCATTTTGCCCCCCCCCCCTTTTGCCCCGCCCCCCCCCCCCCTCCTATTTTGAGACACACCTCCAAGAAACCCTCTCCAATTCGCCAAATACTCACAAAAACCAGGGTTTTTGGCTAAGGACATGGGTTTCTCAGGACGCGAACGTTGTTCGTCCTTTGTCCTTGTCGCCTTCAGAGGGCGGGTGTTTTTTCAGGGGACCCCCCAAACAAAGAAAACAAAGCAAAGCAAAGCAAACAAACAAACAAACAAGCAAACAAACAAACAAACACGCAAACAAATCGTGGTTGTCCTTTTGGTTCGCCTTTAACACCAATTAACACCAATAAAGAGGGGGAGTACCCTCAAAAACCGGAAGAACCACCACACTACAGCACATTCTACAGGAATCCTTGTGTTTGGTGGGTAAGTGGACAAATTCCTGTAAAAGCTCCTGTAGCCATAGGTGTTATTTTTCTTGTTTTGGTCAAACATAGATGGCGATTCCTGGTCGATCTTGTTGTTTCTTCATCCAGAGCCATCTATTTTCAACCAAAAAGGACACCTGTGCTTGTGGCTGGTTCTATCCCCCCTAAAACATAGTGGTCGACCCAATTTGGATGATGTCAATCCTTATGTAAAGAATGGTGGTTATACGAGTGTGGCTCAAGCTTCAAGAGCCAGGGGCAAGTCGGGTCCATGTACCAAACTACAAACATAAAAGAGAAAAAGCAAGCAAACAAAGAAAAGCAAAAAAGACCGAATCCATCTGCAGCATCTGTTTTGGCTTCTTAAAATGTCAACATCTATCAAATCCAACGCGAACACATGCCCCCAAATCTCAGCTTCCCTCTGATTGGTGGTTTGGGTTGGTGGTCGAGGAGTGGTTTCCCATCTGTGGCTCTCTTAGGGGATTTGTTGAGGGTACCCCTTTTGGTTGATTCTAAAGGAAAACCAAAACCCATTTTGGGGTTGCCCTAAAAAAAGACACACTCATATGTTGCTCTCTTGGGGGGTTTCCATCCCAAAGCGCCGAGCGGAGGTGCGGAAGTTGGGGGATCTGCTGGGCGACTTGGTGCTCCACCCGCGCGCACGCGCCTGGCAGCAGCTCCTCGGCTTCTGCGTCTCCACCGCAGGCGACATCCGTTTGGGGGCTCGGCGGTCGGCGGTTTGCGGGGGAAGGCCGCAAAAGCGGCCTTTTTCGGTGATATGCCGGGTATATATATATATACATATACCTAGAGCAGCAAAACCCTGAAACTAGGCAGGGTGTGCCAAAAAAGCGGGGTTTAAGAATTGCAAACCTGGTTTCTACAAGCAGATGAACAATACGGGGTTAGTACGGGTTAACTACGAGGTTTGTACGGCTTAAATGCCGGGTGCACTCTGCAAAACCGGGTTATTCTTTCGGAACCCAGGGTTTTCAGAAATACTAGGCGAAATAGTTCAATTTACACCCTGTTTTTTTTAGGGTTTAGTCGCACTAGGTATGTACATACATGTATGTGTATAGATATGTATATGTGTATATGTATATGCATATGTATATGTGTATGGCACAATTCCCAAGTCCCTCATTTTAGGTTAGTTGTGACCTTTGCTCGCCCAAACGGGAATTGTGTTATCAGTCTTCACCATTTAGGTTTGGCCGTGCCCTTTTGTGCGTCAAAAGGGGGTGTCTTTTGGTGTTGTGGGCTTTAAAGGGAAACCACAGGGAACCCTTCCCATTCTCCAGGGGGGGTCCGAATCCCAACAAAGACACTCTTGGAGTTCGGGTTACTAAGCTTTAAGAGGAAGCCAAAAAAGGGAACCCTCAAACAGAAGAGACGCCGAAATGGGTTTGTGTTTTGAGTTGGTACCCTTTGTTTGGCGTGGCTCGGCAGGGAAACCAAGAAGGGCACCAATCATTTTGGCTGCGCTTGTTCTCATGACCCGGTTTCGCTGGACAGGATCCAACCCCTCAGGCGGCCGTCGTGAACACTTGGGCGCTGAGTTTCCCTCAAGCGAGCATTCGAATGAGCGGGTGTTCTGGGCATGGCAGAGAAAAGGGGGGGGCAAGCAAGAAAGGTGTGGGCTCAACACCGACGGGATTCCAAGATCTATAAATGAGAGGGGAGTCGGTGAAGTGTTTTCCTGCTTAAACTTATGTGCCCTTTCCCCGTCGGGTTCTCCAAAAAACAAGTCATGGGGGCAGGTTCTGCTTTCCCTTTCAAAGTAGTCCAAAAAAAGGTAACTTCGACAACAACAACATCTGGAGATGGGGGCTCCAATGTCTAATAACTCGAGACAAACTCCTTGAAAGGGAATCGTTCTGGGGTTGGCTCCCACAAACCGATCATTTTTGTAGGGTCCCCTTACACACATACCCTTGTGTTTCAATTGTCTTGCGGGTGCTCAGTAGGGGGTTTGTGGGAATGAACCCAGGGATTAATTTCTCAAAGGAAACCACCAGTTGAATGGTTTATAGGGGTCATTTAATTTCTCATTCCCTACTGAGAACCAGCAAGTTGTTGTCTGAATATACCTCAGCGCCCCGAGCGGCCGCCACCTGTGGGCCCATTGCTCAAGGCCAGTGCCGCGGTGTACCCAGCCAACAACTGCGCGGCTGTTGTTTGCAACAGGTAAAGTAAACGAGCAAGTAAATAAATGAACCATTCATTGAACAGATAATATACATATACACATATATTTATATACATATATGTACGTATGTAAATAAACAAATAAATAAATCAATAAAGAAGTACATGAATATGCATAGTTTTTGTCTCTATTGTATATTTTGTTTGTTCTATGCAAATGCAAATGAGTTGTGTGCCCCCTTATTTTGTCTGTTCGCATATGAATGGTCCAGGCCCCTACCTCCCCCCTCCGCCCCCCCCCCCCCCTCCGCCTCCCTCCTCACCCATCCCCCCTCCCCATAATATGTATATATATATATAAATATATATATATATATATACATACGTATCTCTACATATACATATACATATACATATACATATATACACATGCTTAGGTGTACATAAATATGTAGGTATATATATATATGTACACTATGCTTGTGTACATATATATATATATATATGTGCGAAAGCTTCGTGTAGACGTTGGGCAGGAGTGGTCTCCTCCGGCATGGCGCTGAACCTTCGGCCCATCGAGGTCTCCCGGATGCCCTGCATGGCCCTGGCGCTGATGGTCGGCAGCGCGGCGCAAGCCCCCCCCCCCCTCCTCCGCAAACAGGCTTCCGAGTTGCCCAAAGCCGACCTTTTGTTTGACCTTTTGGTTTTCCCGTTTTGGTCCACTTTAAGTCATGGCCCCGAAAGGTAAACCTTTTGTTTCCAGGTCCTTTGGGCAAGTGAGGCTTTGGTAAGACAACTGCCCCTACTCAAACGGCTGTGGGCCAAAATTAGGTACCCAAAGTGGCACCCTGGTAAATGGAAACAATGACTAAAACCTGGTCCCCTGCTGCTTGGTACTGTGGATGGGTGCAAAATCCATTTCGCAGCACCCAAGAAACCATTGAAATACCAACAGACATCAACAGACAATGGTTTACCATGGTTTCAAGGTGGTGCAGGATTTCGTCCATCCACAGTAGGACGACTGCCCCTACTCAAATGGCTGTGGGTCAAAACCCAGGAAACCTCGGGTGAACCTCAAAATAGGTGGCAAATGGATGTTCATCCACTCCAAAATGGAGCCATAAGTTATGCCTCATGGCCAAATGACATGTGATGCATTTTCCTGAAATATTCTCTGGAACACCTGGAAAATGCAGGGTAAATACCTCGACTTGCTTGAGTGGTACTTTCAATCAGCCAGCGCTTTAGGGGAATTATTTGTCGTATGGAAAACCTGGAAAACCCAGGGCAGATACCCATCATACTCTCAAAAGAGAGGCATTGGGTGCAGGGGCATGGGTGTAGTGGAATCTTTTTTTGGACGGAGTTTGAAAGATGTGTCTTCGTCTTTTTGAGTGGCTTTTTTGTTTGTTTGTTTGTTTTTTGGATTTGTCGTTTTTTTGAGGGTAGTGTGTGTTTTGGGTTTAGTAAAAACTCTTAGATGAATTGCTTTGAGGGTCTGTGTGTGTGTGCGTGTGTTTCTGTTTTTGGACGGTGCTCCTCTAAGGGTTCTAGACGGGAGACCGGAAAGACATATCAGCCATTTGGGTCGCCCCAGTTCGGGCTTTCTTGCGCCTAGTCGGCTTGAACCGAGTCCTATTCTCCGCAACCTTTGCCATTGGCCGGCTCTTGCAACGATCAGAAAGCGGTCCAGTGGATCCATTTGTAACCAAAGGAGCCAGAGTGAGCCATCTGAAAATGGCGCAGGGGGGAAAAACCTGCTTGGGCCTCGGGGATCGATTTCCTGGGGACCGGATCGACGAGGACAGTTTTGGGGGCAAGCCTTTGCTGTGATCCAAGCCACCCCTCGAGAAATGGGACGTGGCCAATCAACGAGTCATACAATTGGAAGGAACATGTGACACATGTGCCATAAACCAAATGTATATATATATATTGCTTTATGGACTTTGAACGCTTTGGGAGGACGTAAACAAACATATCGGACTTTTTTTGGCCAACCCAATTGGGAATTTTTGTGCAGCGGGCTTAGCACGCCACAGTCAGGTGTGCTGTCTCTGGCCCTGGCGGGTGCTGTGTGCCATCCATTCATCCCCTGGCTTTTGCTCTTCTTGCTGATCGGCCTCGCCCAGATGCCCCAGCGGAAGGTCTACTGAGGGGTGTGGGTAGACGTACCTTATTCTCACTTCTTGAGTTTCTGGACTTTGTACCTTTTTGGAAAGTCCGTTTTGGTGGCAAACGAAAAGTTCAGACTTTGGTTTGGCCAATCCGCTCAGGAAGTGAGTCTTGGAATAATTGGGTGATTTTAAAGCAAGAGGACACCAGAACCTGTGCTGCTTGGTTCCTTCACACTTCAACATTTTCCCACCTGCAAAAAGTTGCTTTCGCAGGAGGCAATAGCCACCACATTGCCTTACTGGAAGAAATGTAGAAGGTGTTGCCCCACAAGCCTCCCCTACTTCGGACCCCCCCTCCCGTAATCGACCAGGGCTTGATGAATCCCGGGTGCCAACCAGTTTGAACATCTTTGAAGGTTTGCTAAATACTGTGCATGGACAAAATCCTGCACCAGTTTGAAACCATGGTTGAAACCATTGTTTGTTGGTATGTGCAGGTGAATCCATCATTTCAGGGTCATATATACGTCCATCCACAGTATGGGTCATATATACGACAACTGTCCGGGGCAAATTTGCTGAGGTGATGCGTAATGAAATTTTAGGGAGCCTTGCGCCTGCTGCCAGAAGCGAGTCGCAGTTAAAGAGAGTCGTGCAGAAAAGGGCGCCGCGCCAGTCTTGTGCTGAAGGTTTGCCCGAATCCTCCCAAACGCTTGGCCTTTTGTTTTTTGTTCGGCCAGGGGGTTGCTTTGAATGAACATCAATCAACTACTGAAAAACACATTTTCTCATGGCCACTTGAGGTTTGTTTGGCGGGGGCTAAGTCAAGGTTTGGCCACATGTTGTTCGTCGTGTACTTAAGTGACGATGGTGGCAAAGATGTCATGCTAGGCAAGGGTTGAACGTTGACTCAGAGAACGCCCGGTACCACAGTCCTGTCGTCTAGAGCTTTTTTTTGTGAGTTCACAAAAATCTAGTGGGCTGGCGTCAAAATAAAGGCCCTCCCCCCTTTGGTTTGTTTCGCCTTCTTTTGGTTTCCTTGAAACCAGCGGTGAAACGATGCAACCAACTCAGAGAACGCGTCCGAACCATGCGCCGTGCCAAGGTGGACATCGTGTCGGACTTCGTGAGCGACACGGTGACAGGCATCGCGGGGGGTGTCCATGACATGCTGAACTTCGCCCGGGAGCTCGGAGTCGGCAGGGGTCTCCCAGGCCAACCATGGGAGACCCCAAAAAATCGGGGTTTTGGCCTGTCCAAAGGGGCCCTACTTCAGGTGGCTGGCCTAAACCATGTCGGAAACTGGGTCCCCCCCCAAGAAAAAAACTTTCGGGGGGCTAGACTATAGGGCCCCTAGCCCCCCCAAAGCCCCGATTTTCCCCACACAAGGTCCCTTTTCGGGGCTGAAAGGCTTGGCTCACAACTCACCATAAAAGGGCGGAGGTTGGCACCTTGAGCTCCCATTAATGTTGCTCCTCCCAGCCAATCAAGGGGTTCCTGCAAACAAACGCACGGGTCGTTTCAAGATCACCCGATGGACGAGCCAGGGGAGGTTTCTTGAATGCAAGCGGATTTTCAGGGAATCCGCCTTGCGGGAATTAGACTCCCATGTGCAGGGAGTCCTAAAGCATCGCCCCATGGAATATTGACGAGGAGGAAGCTCAGACCAGGTCTTTGGCATACAAGGCCAAGTGTGTGTGATTGTGTGTTCTTTCGGGGACCCGTTTTTGGTTTGTTTGGCGGTTTACAGGGAAACTGAAAGGAACACTGCACACTTTAGTTGTTTTTTGTTTTTTGTTTTGTTTTTTTTTTGGGGGGGGGTCCCCGACAAGTTCAATATGTAAAATGAATTACTCCTATATAACAAAAGGCGCATCCACATGTCCTGCTGGTTTTGCTGGTTTCGTGGAGTTGTATTCGACATCGACGGTCACCCTGGGACAAGTTCCGGGCTCCTTTTCGGTTGTTCGGTCGAGTTCGCTTTCCCGCAGTGTGTTTTGTTCCGTTTTGGGTGAGTGAAGCTTCACCTCGAGTTTGCAAAGGCCTGGGACGGTGCCATTGTTAAAACTATGTTGTTGGTTGGGTTTCCTTCAATCAGATAACCCCCTACTTGATGGTTTGGATTGGAGTTTGGAATTTGAACCTCTGGTTCTTATAGAGGGTCAGAGTCAAAGGCCACCAATTCCGAACCACCAATTAGAGGGAAGCTGATTCAACCACCAGAAACCCATAGGAGAATGCAGAGCAAAACTACAATCAAAGCCAGGTAGATAAAGGTGGGGGGCAGTCCCAACCGTGAATGGGTGCAGCCGCTCTTTTGATTACAGCAAACAAGTTTTCTGCTTTTTTCGCACTGAAACCAAGAAGCATGTGAAGGGTTGTCAACCTTTTTGCAGTCTGTCGGACCAATCCAGTCTAGCATTAGCAGGGGGTCCGAATGGAACCAACCTTGCTTACACCAACAGAACGTTTGCAAGGTAGCTGATTTTCCCGATATGAATGTCATGTGTTGGCGCTTTTGCGATTTCTCTCAATGTCGTTATTGGCAGCCACCTTGTTGTTGCTGACTTGGCCAAAAACACGCTTTGAACCTTTATTTGTTATCTTTGTTTAGTGGTGGCTGCAACCACACAAAAAATGAACTTGAAGACCCATGGAATTTGAACAAGCAGGATCACTTCCCAGATAGGGGAGGCTCCTTTTGAATATGAAGAGACACCAGACGGAGAGAAGCTTGCACTAGGTGTGGTCAATGTTACTCACCGCCCGAGTTCCTGGACTTTAACTGTTTGGGGTTACGGAAGTCCCTCCTTTGATTTTCTGCCTCCATGTCGAACAGCTCAAGACCATTTCGGTTGCACAGAGCTTGGACTATGGCCTTTTGCTTCATTGGAAGCTATTTTGGAGACAGGAGGTATGATTCGAATCCAAACGCAGCCCTAATTTTCCCCAACCAGAAGCCCCCAACTGCTTTTTGGACAGTACTTGGGATTGCGGATACGTTGGGGGGGGTGCTGGAAGGCTTGCGAAAACACACCATTTGGTTCCAACTAGCTCACTGAACACAGTACTACTTAAAGGGGAGTCCCTTTCAACCCACCTGAAAATGGTACCCTCAGCAAAGCACACACCCAAGCAAACCTTTTTCCGCCAGACCAAATGCAAACCACCCATTGTCCAGGTGGATACAGGGCGCTCGCACCTTTGTTATGATTTCCGCTCAAGTTGAAGCGAACAGGGAGCGGTTATGAGTCTGTCTACGTTATTCTTTTTTTGGTACCCCTTTTGGTTGGTTTCAATGGAAGAAAAGGAAACCCCGACCATTTTGGGGGATCCCATATTTTGAGAGACACCTCTCTAAATCCCAGCTTGACTTATCCCTCCAAAATGGTTTGACTGAGCCCACACATTGGACAATTACGCAGGGCAATGTAAGACTCAACAATTCACATGGAACCCCAAAATGGGTTCCATTTCCGAAAGGATACGGTATGTCTGGAGGCTCTTTTGGTTTCCCTAGGTCCCCGGGTGTTTCTTTTCTTGAGGCACCTGGGGAAACCAAAAGGACACCCGGGCCATTTTTGGGGTACCCTCCCACCGACTAACATGGAAGTGTACAGACCCCTGTGGAAAGGACTACTTTCCTCTTGGAAAGGGGCTTTGTGCACTTCCATGTTAGTCGGCGGGAGGGTGTTGCAACCAGTGGGTTCCGCCCTGTTTTCCTCTTTTCTTTGGAAGGGTTCCCCTTTGAACTCAACCTATTTTGCCCCTCCCCTTAGCTGGCTTCAGCCGGGATGTGGGCTCCGCTCACTCCAATTGGGGGGGGGGGGGCGGGTCTTGAGCAATGTGGCGGAACATGGCGGAACCAACCCAAAAAAGGATGCCCTGTTTTCCTATGGCCACCAGCGGGGTCTTTTTGCCACCTTTCGTGAGAAAAGTGGCGACCGGCACCCTGAACAAGGAATCCTCCACACCGAGGGGGGCGCTTTTTTTTTCCCACGAAAGCTGGCCAAACGATCTGAGGCCACTGGATCCGAGGAGGCGCCGCAGGCGCCGGAGAGCCACTTAGCCACTTGCCATCCAATCGTGCTGTGGATGGTTGCGAAATCCGTTCGCACCACTTTGAAACACATGGACACCATTGTTTGTTGGTATTTGCAGGGGAATCATCATTCCAGGGTTTCTTGGGTGGTGCAGGATTTCGTTTTTGCTTTTTTACCGTAGGATGACCCGTCTTTTTGGTCCAGGTACCCCTTTTTTCGGGTTGTTTCAAGGAAAATCGTAGCTCTGTTTTGGGGGATTGGTTCCAGGAAAATCAAAAGGGGATCGACCATACGTTGTAGGGCGTCCCCTGACAGAAACAAGTAGATAGAAGAAACCCTTCAATCTACTTCAAATCAGCAAGCTTTGACAATAGATATGGAATCCGCCGTATTCTTAGTTTGTGTTTGGATTGACATTCGTTGAACGGAACACTTTATTGCAACTTGACTCTGGGAAAACCGATAATCCGCTCAAAAAAGGACTCCCTCCAAACAGTGGCACACACCACAAACAGATTAACACAAGCGGGTGAGTCATTAATCAGGGCCCAACATCATGTTTGGTGTTGTTCGTGTATGGTCCTGTTCACGTTGAATGATGTGGAAGTGAAGACTAGTCCGCTCGCCCTCACCATAAGAACGGCACCTCTCCTGTTGAATATTCGGGGGAGAGATGTATTTGTATTAGGGGGAGCGGATGATTTGTTGGTACGGTGGACGCCCTAAATCTGTCCAGTAAACCAACCACACTCAACCCCAACACCACGGTAAATGTTGGTACTTGAGGTGTTTTCATCCTTAACAGCAAATATTATCAGTGTTAACACAATTTTCCGAAAACACGTCACCCTTAACACTGTTTCACCCTTAACACTGTTTTCCTGTTCTCTTGACTGCAATATGTACGGTATCCACCGTAGGTGTCTAAACCTCGTTCCAGTCAAGGCCCAAGCCGCATCCTGGACTCAGTTTCTAGCCGTGCCCAACCATCCCTTTGCGGGAGCCATTTGTCTACCCTGACCTTTTTCGAGCATGGGGGGCAAACTACAAAATTCCCGTCACAAAGGACACACCGTCTTCCAACCATGGGAGGTGAAACTTCAACGCTTAAAAGAGCCAACGAACTCGAGCGCCTTGATGTCCAAAGGGTCGCCGAGGAGTCACACCCATTTGGCCCCATCCAAAAAGTGAGAGATCAAACTGGTGGATGCCATTTAGGTGGGAGATTCAAAAACCTAGAGTCTCCATGACCCTTAAAAATAGGTCCACCCCATTATTTAGGCTAACGACCAACCATTTTTAAAGGGTCATGGAGGCTCTAAGTTCATGTCCAACCACTTCCGTTCATGCGTCACCTCCAGCCGAGGTCAAGATCGTCGTCGCCGAGCTCATCGGCGCGGAGAAGTGGGTGAAGCCCAGTTGGAAACCCCATGGCCATGCTACAGTGGATGGACGAAATCCTGCACCGAAACCTATGTTTGTTGGTATTTACAGGCGAATCGAATCATTCTAGGGTTTCTTGGGTCGTGCATCCACAGTATCAAGTGTTTGCGGGGGCGAACTCGCCCATGTCTTGTTTATTCCAAGGGAAACCACACACTCACTCCCAGAGTTCCGTTTCGGACTTTAGCCACTTTTGGGGAAGGCCACAGTATGGTAGCAAATGACAAGTTCTGGCTCTTTTGGGCCAATCCACTCAGGAAGTGGGGCATGGATCCAACTCCTGTTGTTTGGTTGCAGATTGCCCGCTATTGGTCGGAGGAGGACCAGTCGTTTGTCTGGAAAACCGGACTTTCTGAGGAGCAGCTACGCTTCACTATCCCCATGGGATTTCACGAAGATGGGGTGCCAAAATGGCATGACAAAAGCGCTGTGTTCTGGTCTTGGATGACACCTCTGACAACTGCATCGAGTCTGGTGTCTCGCAGCTGCATTGGCGTATCCAGCAAGGTTTGTCGGGCAACAAGACAGTCGGTGCTGGACATACTGGTGTGGGACCTGAATTCACTCCGACAAGGGCTTTAAGGCTTTGGCCTGCGTCAGACCACACTGGCATGCCGTTCCCGCCGAACAGTCTGCGGGCCGCCGCGCTGCCCAGCCAATTGCAGGGCCCTGGAGAGCAGTGCTTGCTTTCTGGAAGGGCGACCAGGAGGCGGTGGTGGAAGCGCATCGAGTGCGCAATCAGTATAGGTGCAATTTCATATGTGACTGGTGCTACGCGTCAAACAAAATCCTTATTTGGCATACGGCGATTTTCGAGACAATGCAAACTGGGTTGACACAAGTTGTGTTGATGCACCTGACCCATCCGATTGGTGTGCTGTGGGGGGGTACCTCTTTTTTGTTAAAGGGAAGCCAAAAGAACAAAAACACCTTTTTGGAGGTCCCCCGAACAAAAGACGCACCCCCTTGTCCCCTTTTTTGTTGCGTGGCTTCCCCACCAAAAAGTCGTAGTCAAAAAGGCTTCCATTTCTCTACCAGTGTCACTAAACAGGGAACTGGAAGCTGCGTGTGCCCCGTTTTTGGGCAGCCACTTTCATGTTGTTAGATATGTGTTTTTGTCTATTCATTTTTGGTAGGCTGCAGAAAGCTACGTTAACCCTGAAATTACCCCGAGAAAAGGGAAACCACCTCAGAATTTGGGGCAATACCGGCCATGTCTTATGCTTAGTCAAAGTTGTTTTGCTCACATGCCACTTGTGGTTGGATCTTTGGACTTCAAAATTCGGTTGAAGCAGGTCGGACTTGCCGAATTGGACCCATCAAAAGTGGCAACCACTTCTTGCAGCTGGGGTCTCGCCCCTTTGACCGGGAGAGGTTGGAGGTGTTGGCTCGACCTGGGATTTGGGTTTCTCTAGGACTTTGGGCTTGCGCATCGAGAACCGGGTGATCACGGCCTTCACCAAGCCGGAGGCCGGAGGATGCCGCCGGCCTCCTTTCTCTTTTAACGGAATCAGCGGGAGTGGGGGTACGGGGAGCGGGAACCCCCGGTTCCAAAGAGGCTCTCTAAGGAACCCTAGGGCTCTCTTTTTTTGAAGTCTTTGAGAAACCCTCGAGCTCTCTTGTTTTGTGTCTTCGTTTTGAGGCTCATGTTGACCCCGGATCAATCAACCCTGATTAGCCTGGCAAAAGTGGGGAAGTTCTCGCTAGTGGGGTAGCATTCGTAGGATGGGCTGATTAAGGGTCAACAGGACCCGAGGGTCCAAAGCCTTTTTTGAGACAACCCCATCTCACTTCCTGAGTTTGGGCTTCATGCTCCCTCCTTCAGCGGCAAACATACACCCTGGGGTTCAAACAACCAAGAAAGGGGGTTCATATAACCACTAGTGTTTACCTTAGGCTTGTCATCCTCTGAATTGGGTCAGCCATGCTTTTTGGCGGCAAGGAACCCTACTGTGGATGAACGAAATCCTGCACCACCCAAGAAGCCCTAGAATGATTCGATTCCCCTGCAAATACCAACAATCGTTAAACGGTTTCATTCCCATGGTGTCATTTTGTGGCGCGAAATGCGGATTTCGCGTCACCATCCACAGGGTTACCATTTGAGGTGTGGGTCAAACTTCAACCACCAGGATATGGACCGCAGGTTTTAGTCTATTATTTCCACTTCCCGTGCCATGTTGGGTGCCTATCTTTGACCACCACCACCCATTTGAGGTGGATGAGTGTGTTACTCGCTCTCCACTCACGAAGTGAGTCATGGCCCAGGCCTGGGCCCAGGCCTCGCTCGTTCCGTGAGGCGGTGCGTTTCGGCTGGCGCCTGGGCGACTGCCTGGTGGTGCTGGGGCGACAACGCGTGGCATCTCAGGCGCCCGGAGTTGAGGCAGTTTGAGCAGTCCTTGGTTCCAGGCGCCTAGGCTGGGGAAGAGGATAGAAACCGTGTGGATGTGTTTGGCTTTTCGAGTTGGTGCCCGTTTTGTTGGGTTGATTGTTGCTTCAAAAATCGATAGAGCTCTGTTTGGGGGTTGAAAGCCCAAGGTTGACATCAGGCATGTCTTTAACAAGCGCCCCGCATGGACGGTTTGTGTGCTTGCAGATAGAACCCCAACACATACCTTTTGCGGGACTTTCTTTGGAATGCATGTGAAATTGAAATGTCGGTTGCGAGTATCTGTGAGCCGAAGGAACTAAATTAGCTACGGGGATGGGAATCTTATTTCGAGAATAGAGTATGCTCCACACGCAGGAGTTTCAATGGTAATGAACGCCAGGTTTTCTTTAATGTTTTTAGCCACTTACCAGCCACTTCCCTTGCCAGCTACAAGGGACTGACTTTGATGGTCAAACGCTGACCCTTGCTCCATTTGCTGACAGGACACCCGACGCACCTGATTTCGTCCCAGTCAGTCGGGGGATGTCGGGGGTCCCTTTGTCTTCCGCAGTGGCGGAGCTGCGGGAACTTGGGGTTTCCTTGTTCCCCTTCTTGCCGTTGTTTGGTCATGCTCCGTATCCACAGGGTTGGGCGCTTTTGGAACTTTCGGAATTGGTTGATCCCCGGATTTGTCAACCCATAGGGTGTGTTTCTGAAGTGCTCCCGGGCTCCCTCTTACATGGAACACGCTCCAATGGATCGACCGAGGGGTTTTTGAATCCCGAGGTTTTCGTCTTTTCATTACACGCAAGAATGTGGGCGTTTAGGGGGGGGGGGGGGGGAGTTGAGAGGTCGCAATTTTGGTGACTCGCAGATGTTGCCCCTCAGATGTTCCATTTCTCGGTATAGAACCAAGGCAACCTGAGTTTACTAATGGGGGCGGTGTTCCCCTCCAAAAGCGATGATTCCCTCTTAGTAAACTGGGGTTGATTTATACATTAGCCCCAAGCCAAAAGGATTGGATAGGATTGCGGGGATGTTTACTTAAGCTCTATGTGAGTACTTCTCAATGGCCCACTCCCTATGAATCAACCCGGGGTTTTCTGTCACTGATCAATACCCACTTATAGCCAGGTGTGAGCTTACTCCTGACAGAAACTTGCTTGTCAGCTTGCGCGCAAGCACCTCTGATTACCTTTGGCCGTTGAACCAGACTTGCCGAGGAGAATCACGCGTCTACATGGCTCCCCTGCAAATTCACGTGGGCCCGCACACAGTTCCCTGTATAGTAGGCAACCTCTGGAAGCGTTCAAACTATGACAGGCAACCGGCGAAGAGTTACTGCAGGGTCATTGCAACCGGCGAAGAGTTACTCCATTCGCAACCGGGAGTCGGTGTTTGCTAGTTCCTTGTTAATTCACCCCTTGGTGGTTTATATTGGTGACTTGTGGATAAATGGAAAGCCAAGCCTCCAAGCCCATCCAAACCACTAGGGGAGTAAACCAACCTGGAACCATCAAAGGCTTCGACAGGAACATCTACAGGAACTGGCCATAACTGGCCCCAAATCACCCTAAAGAAACCATCTAATTCTCGGGTGAAATTCTTTGAGCAGTTCCCATCTTGGCCCCAAATCACCCTAAAGCTGTTTTCCCATCTACATTCTCGGAAACCTTGGAACACGAGCCACCCGTTGGACCGGCGTGGCGCTTGCAAAGCGTGAGCCTTTTCGGATGTCCGGCTTCCTGGGCCGCCGCAGGAGGCGCTCCTGGCGGGCATCGCCGCTGCCAAGGAGGAGCGCTTCTTTCGGGCCCTTCTTTTCTAGGTCCCCCAGCGGAAGGGTGCGGTGTATTTTTTTGGGGGAGGGTTCCCCTACTAAAATAGACTATAGAAGAAAAAAAGAAGAGGTACCCTTATTTTAACCTCTCTCTACTGGAGGACCTAGTTTTGATGGTCAAAGCTCCTTCTGTGGTTGCGAAATCCATCCGTTTCACCCGACCAAACTGAGAAGCCCAGCAGTTTCTGATTCGATTCCTCAACACAAATGCCAACAAGCTTGATGGTTTCAACCATGGTTTCTCAGGTGCAGGATTTCGTCCATCCACATGGGGACAATTGCTTTGGGGGGTGCACGGTGCACGTATTCCGATTCATCAATCCGTCCTATTTGCCTCGCTATTCTCAACATTTGATTTGTTAGTCCCCGCTTGTTGCACCCAAGATCAAGTCGGACGTCCTGACCCTTGCGGGGGATACCAGCAGGTCGTACGCTGCGAAGATCAAGACCATCCTCGACGAGAGGAGGGTCACAATGTCTATCTTCAAGGCGTGTGTGGCCCTGTCGGCTTTCACGAGTTCCTCGGAGAGGTTCAAGAAGGTCGTGACAGCGGGTATGAACGACAACGACCAAGCGAGGTCCTTGATCTTCATCGAGATCCTGAGAGAGAAGAACATCAGTACCAATCATCTTGCTACTGCTTTTCCTCATGTAGGAGTGAGCGTTTTCGCTGTAGATGAAATTTACCACCTAATTTACGCTCCAATTCCAAGGAGCGTGACTTTAAGACCCGTGCAACGTGAAACACAAAGTGAAGGTTTCTTTCTAGGTAATTATTGTATTACTTTTTTCAGCTGGTGAATTACTAGCTGGTGCTTAGTAGGGATTGACCTAGGGTTTTGGGAATGAACCTAGGGGATTCCCTGGAAGGAAACCATAGGGGACGCTTTATAGGGGTCATTCCCTCATTCCGCGCTGCAAACTAGCAATATTGTTCTATTTTGCTCCTGCATACCCGAACGAACTAAATAGGATTCCCTTAGTAATGGCGAACGAAGGGGGAACAGCTTGGTTTGGAAACTAAGGCTTCGGTCTTGGGTTGTGACCTGCAGACACAGCACCAACAGCGGCGCAAGCGTAAGCCTCTTGCAAAAGAGCATTCACTCGGGTGAGAATCCTGTGCGTCGCTTGACGTCCGCTGCGTACGGTGTTGCGTCGCTAACATTCGCCCAATTGATTAGTTAGTTCCCCTTTGGCTCGGCCACCTTGGAAAAGTACAGACCAATCACCAAACTAGAAGTGAGTGTAGCAAACCGTTCTTGTTGTTTTGCTTTCCGGCCAACTTGTTATTCTGTGAAGGGGTTTGGGATCAAACCATGGAATATTTGGGAGTTATGCTGCAAAAATAAGGGAGACACTTGGGCACCGCGGTTTCAAAGAACGAGGCGCTGCGGAGCAACGGGAACCCCATGGAGTTTCTGGTGGAGCGCCTTGGCGCGCGGCCCGCGTGAGATCGGGACACCTGTACCCCGAAGCCCAGGAGCGCCCCGAATCCCGAGAGGTCAACGTCCCCTGCGGTTGGATCAAGTGGTTGTTGCCTTTTATTGGTTCTGGTCAAAAATTATTAGGGGGCTGCAAACAAGAAAGTTTGTTGCTACCATACCTAAGGGCTGCAAAGTGAACCAGAACTGGGCCGAACCACGCCGAGTGCAGCATGTTTTTGGAGGGCGTGTCCTTTTAGGGTAGCCTCATTTGGGTTGAGAGGGGACACCCAAGGAAAGCAACCTATTTTTGGGGGTTCCTTGTTTTTGCATGAGGCTTAGACCCTATGGCTACAATCTTGCATGAGGAATACCGTCCCAAGTGGTTGGTGGACATCTATCCCTGCAACAATGAACTCCATCAGAAGGTCCCTAGTGAAACTTTGCACCCACAGTGCACCGAGCTCATGTCATATCTTATCCAGTCCAGGAGTTCACACATTGTGTTGGGTTAGATGTACTTTTGGCTAAGGAGTTTGTTATCTGCCAAAACCGATGAAGTTCATAGCAGACAATCTCAAATGGGCACCCTCAAAAACAGACACTCCATTTGTTGGGCAAATTGGAGGTATTTGTTGGTTGCAGATCTGCTAGATCGGATGGCCCGACTTTGCATCTGGGGCCAAAGAGGCCCCAGTTACGATTTTCCCCGAAGCGCATCGACGCGTTCCGAGCCGGTGATCAGTCAGATTCACACAAGGCCCAAGCTTTCCGAACTGTCACGTTCGATCTTGTTTGTTGTGAATGAAGACGTGTTCATTTCTGTTCGTACCCTGCACATTTTATTTAAAGATCCTTCTTTTTGGAAAGTAGCCTGAAACCCGGAACAAATGATCATGGCTGAAAAGAATGATGGGATACTATGGGGGAAAGAGAATGGGGAATGAACCCTTAGAGCATTTGTGAGTCCATGCCATTTTTAAGGAGTTTCCCGAAAAGAGCCAAGTGTTGTTGATTGGGCTTCGCAACTGTGGATCTACAGAGGACGTACAGTGTCTCTGACGGGAATGCGCTGCGACGAGTTGTGTTTTCAGCTAGGTCCCCCAGTAGTGCCCTTAAACCCCTGTTTTGGGGCAGGGTTCCCCTGCTAGAATAGACTACAGAAAAAAGTTGGTACCCTTATTCTAACCTCTCTACTGGAGGACCTGGTCAGTTTATGCCCAATCATGCAAAAGGATCAAGACTTGTTTAATTGACTTTGTTCATGTGGGGCCATATAACACGCAACTCTGCAGCACTCAGCCTGTCTTGAAAGGTCGCTGTTGGCTTGGCTTGAATATTTGTTGACCTCGTCGTCATTGATCATTACATTACTTCTTGGTTGCTTTATGGTTTCACCTTTACTGGATTCTCATTTGCCAGGAAGGTCCACTAAACATATGGACCAGTAGAATGAACCACTTTGTTTCGTTGGGGGGGCAAAAGCAGAGGTAGTTCAATCTGTAACTGTTTGGGGGAAATCAGGTTTTCTCTCCAGCTAGCTAGAGATATCTCTATATGTTGTTTGCAGGGTGTCAGTAAACAGACCAAAGCCAACGGGACCGGCTCGGCCGCACCTGTCACTCGCAAGATGCGGGAAGCATTTGAACCGCCGGGACACTGTGAACAGGATTGCCCCCTTGGCCTAAGGATTTCTCAAGCCTGAAGTTGCTAGAAGTTCGGTGAACGGTTTCATTGGCCGTGGCCTTTCTTTAAGGGTCATTTCCTCTATTTGGGTGGTCTTGAAAGGGAAAGCAACATAGGAATCCGCCATTTTGCATGTTCCCCTCGGAGACAAAATTATTTGGTTTCCTAATTACTGTGGATGGCCAAGTTCCTGCAGCAGTTAATATGTGGTTTATGCCAGTATTTATATGGCTTCCTCCATCCCAGCTGGTGCAAAACAGATTTCGCCCATCGACAGTAATATCAAACCACCAACGTGTTTTTTCTCTGTTCGAGGGTCTTGGGAGCAATGGTGAAGCACGCGTCAGACTGCCCATGGGCCAGCAGACAAACAACAAAAAGACGCCGCTTCGTCCAAGTCGCCAGGTCTCGAATTCGGAGTTCCAGTACTTAGATGGTCGGGGTGGAATCGCTGAATGGCTAGCTTTGCCCCGGTTGTAACCCACTTATGGTCGTAAGTCCCCCGTAACCAGGGTGACTCGCCATGTAGCGATTCGTCCCGGACCATCTAAATAGTTCCAACCAATCGACCAAAACAAGAGTTGATGAATCGGAAGAACCGCCTCCTTGGACGAGTTGCATTTAGACTTACCCTTGTCCTTTTCCAACCTGCTGTGGAGGCCCTTGAGTTTTTGTCCGCATAAAACGCAAACACAATCAACGGTCCAAATTGGACCCCCTGGACCCTCAAAATTCCCTTAAACACGGTAATAGCTCAAAATTATGGGGCGGATTCCGATTTTTACGGGCTGTTTGAGCGTCCAGGCCCGGATTTTTGTCTTTGCTGAAGGGACACCCCATCCGCCACGCGGGAAGTGATTTGAGTTGGACTCTTGGACTCACCCCGGCCTGGTGCCACAGGCTTGGTTTGAGTTTGAACCCCCTCTCAAACACCCCCTTGGAACGCGGTTGAAAATAACAAATCTTATGTTTGTGTTGTTGTTTTTGTGTGTGTTTTTGTGTGTCGTTGTTTTTTGGTTCGGGGCGGGGGGGCATATATTTGGTGGGTTAACTACCTGAATGCTCCCTTTCGCTTGGTTTTGGGTAAGCCTTCGGGTGGGAACAGGCGACATCGGACGGGCTCGGTCGCCGGCCCTGAAAAAAAGGGGATGGCTCGCACCTGAAACGAGCGATTTGTTAATATATTATGATTTTCCAAATGTGGTTTGTAGCGGTTCCAACCCAATTACGGGACTTAGGGAAGTGGTTAGCATCCATCGTTGTAACCCACGTACTATATTTGTAAGTCGCCTAAGATGGAATCAACCAGGGTTAATCACTTAGCTAAGTCACAGAGCAAAGAAGAGAAGCGAGAGAAAGAGAGCGACCAAATCCGCGCCCCGCAGATTTTTTGTCTGGATCGAAGTGTTTCGGCCGCGTTCCGCGAGCGTCTTTGCAGCAGGATCGACTAGGCTGGGGAGCAGTACTTCTGTGTCTCAAAAAAAATAGAATCAACCTGCTCGTTCCACAACAAAGTATAATTTACCCGCTGCTAGCAACTAATTACCTCTCTTTCACAAATCAACGATCCCTCCCGAACCTCACCGTAAGAATTCCCTCGACAAAAAGCAAAAAGGCCAGACATCCCTTGGCCAATAGAACATAGGGCATCCTTTTTGTCGGTTGTTTTAGAGCATGTATGTTTGTGTGTGTTTTGCTTACCAACAGCTGAAAGCGTTTTGGGGGTCAATAGGCCCGAACAAGCTCAGGGTGGTTTGGGGCAGCTTTCAGGAAGTGTTGCGGGATAATTACCACCTGGGCTTGTGGGTCTTTTGGCAGCAAAAAAGGGGTCAACAAGCGCGGTCCAGGTAAGCTTCCTCGGGGGCAGCCGGGGGGTCAGTGGTTCAAGTTTCCAGTTCCCTGTTCCCTCTTCGTTCATTGAGTTGTCTAACTAGGTCCCCAGTAGTGCCAACTTGTTTCCTTTTTTGGGGCAGGGTTCCCTACTAAAATAGACTACATAAAAAAGGGTACCCTTATTCTAACCTCTCTACTGGAGGACCTAGCTAAACATGGTCAACCCTTTCCTCTCGGCAAAACTAGGCGAGAAGGATGTGGTTGGAGTCGCTCCCATGTTGGATCGCTGATCATGATGTTGTGTCTTGGTGAAAACCGATGGACATCCCCAAGCGGTGGACACAGGACACTTGGGGCAAAACAATGTACATACATGACAAACTGCACGAGACACTGCTCACGTGATCCACACCAGGTTGGTTCAATTCGTGAGGCTGCGCAAGTACATTTGGAACGTGCAAATCTACTTTGAGTTCAAGCTTATGTTAGTTCTTCTACGCACACTGCAACTCTGCATGCCAGAAGCGGGCGCATGCAGGATAGGTGGATTATCATCATCTCTGCAAACTAGCATTCCCATGCCTAGCACGGGCATCCCTCGGTCTGTAGCGCATTGCTTGCGTTTCGCACGCTGAAATCCAGCACTTGGCTTTGTGGTTGACCTTCCCTATGTGGGTAAGTTTTTTGGGATTGCAGAGACTGTCAAAAGGGTGGGTTTTCACATTGGTCTCCAAGGCGGATCAAGAGATTCACAGCGCTTTCGCCTATCAAAAGTTGCGGATCCCACCAGCACCCCATTTCCAATGCAAGTGGAGGATCGGATGGTTTTGGAAAGCCATCTCCTCTCAAAATGGACTCTCCACT